>MU284100.1:262248-289632 GCA_022478815.1 Daldinia bambusicola | reverse complement strand
TGGTGACTAATCAAGAAATTTTACGAATTTCGTTATCTAAAAAATTCGTTATTTTACATATAAAATTCAAGTGTACCGTATAGAAATTCGTTATAACGTGAATTCGCTATAAACTAGATTCGTTATATCGAGTTTTCACTGTAGTAAGGCTTCGGTTAGATCTCAAGCCGGGCTCTTAGACCACCTTCTCTAGCTAGACATGTTAGGCTGCTAAGCTCTATATAGCTAGAAGATCGTTAAATAAAAGAAGCTCCACGGGCCACAGATCACGAATGGAAGGCTTAGGCCGAAAGGAACAATACGTCCTAAGCTCAAGCTATTATAATACGCCAGCAACGTCTGCCGAAAATAGTCCCCGGATACTAAATCATGGGCATCATCCATCAGGCAGGGTCTTTTTTACACGAAGCTAGCTAGCTAGCTGCCCGTGCCAAGGAGGCCGTTCCATTCCAGTGGATTCACCAGTGTAGGGCTAAAAAAGAGAGGAACGGGGGAGAAGAAGAAGAAGAGGGAAAAAAAAAGAAATACCAAAAAACATACAACACTGGGGATTCGCCGGTCGTCACCGACCCGACTACTGGTCCAGCGGTATCTGGTTTATCTAAGGGGAGAGCAGACGGGATCCCGAGTTCTCCAGATCCTATGGTCGTATGTGCTTGAATGGGAGGTTGTTATAGCTTATATGCCAGGTAGATGAGAGAACTCACCAACCCACCAACATACTAATATTCTCTTCGGTCTCCTTGATATAGATACGGTATGCCTAATCCAACTTCTCACTCTCATTTACTTATCAGTAACTGGAACTTCAGCACCTCAAACTAAGACGACGAGGTTTAACACATATAATATTGCTTTTGGATATATCCATCTCAGCTCAACTCAGCTCAGCTCAGCTCAACTGCTCTCAGAGCATCTCTAACCTAGTCCACTTCCGCTTCCTGCCTCCCGCCTCCAAGCTGATATCTATCATATTGTATCGTGACGTGACGTGACTATCCTAACCTTGGTACCTAGGTACCTACAAGCCCTATCCCTATGTGTCTCCGCCGGTCATAACACGCCTAACGACAAGCACACACGTTCTTGATCGTAATACAGCGTAGTGTAGTAGGTTCTTACAACAGATAGATAGAATCACGTTTTTTATATTTGTGTGTGAAAACTGCCGTAGCAAGCAATCCATCCACCTTCAGCAAAAAAAAAAAAGTCTGTTCATCCTACCGGAACGCCATGCTCATGCAATGCTCCCCTCCTCCCCCTTAACAGCTAGCTGCACGTAGCTGTCCCCCCTTCCTCTCTTCGTCCTCGTCCTTCTCCATTATTTCCCACGCACTCCTCATACATATGCCGGCCTGTTCGTTCCCGCATGTACCATGTTCCATGTCCAAATGTCCAAACCTCCTCCTTCTCCCTTCCTAATTCGCTAAAGTGGTAATAGTAGCTCTCTCAGTACTTCAGCGCTTTCTGGCCCTTGTCCCTACCGTCGGGCCCCATGGTCGAAAACGCGCAGTGCTGGTCCTTAATAGCCACCACCTCGTACGTACCTTCCAAGTTCGCCGTGATCACCTTGCTATGCTCGTAGCTGATATCGTGTCGCGTCTCCAATATCTGGCTCTTCTGCCCCTTCCGGGCGTTGGTGCTACGAGTATACGTGAACTCGAAAGGCGGCGTTCCCCAGAACTCGAATAAGATCTCAACCTCGCTTCCCTCGTGGATGTCGACCTGTATTACGCGGCCCTTGCTAATCCTGACGCTGGGCATGGGGTGGATAGTCTTGGTGAGATTGACGGCTGCCCGACACTCGCTTCCCTTATCGCTGATGCTGTTGATCGTAAAGTCGCCAGGCGATTCGGCAATACGGCGGAAACTGGTGGTTTGGGATTTGGCTTTCATCTGTTTGCCGGAGAACTCGTAGTGTACTTCAAAAGGAGGCGTGCCCGAGAGTGTGTAAGCAATACGTTCACCAACGCAATAATCAGTCCGCTGCTCGAGAGGATAGATGGATGGCGCTTCATAGAGTTGAATGTGAACCACACCACCACCACTTTCCGTCTTCTGTTGGCAGCCACGGGCATCGCGCACCTTACGGATCCTAATCTGCTGACCACCAAGCCTTAGGTATTGCCTAGGGATTTGAATGGCGTAGTTGTTGGTCTCGATGTTAGGAATCCTGAATATCTCCGGTAGATTTCCAGAATGCGGTTTAATCTCCACCTCGACGTAGAACGGTGCTTTGCCCTCCAGTCTAATAGGAATAGACTCTTGCGGGCTGTGTTCAGACATACACATCTTGAACGTTTGACCGGGTTTGACAAAAGAAGCGAACGGCTTGGGATTGATCGTCTGCTCCAGGATGAGTGGGTGAGAACTTTGCTTGCTGTTGTAGAGATTGTCCGATAGGCCAGAGAAGGTGTAAGTGTATAGCCCAGCTTTAGCTGTGTCCAGGGAAATAGATGCTTTCCCTAGGGCAGCATCGAACTCTTTTCGGGCCACTGAGCCCGAACCTGCCTTCGGCTTATGTTTAACCTCATACTCGACGTGATACGGAGGCGAGCCTAAGATCCATGTTAGCATAAATAAAAGTAAAAGAGAGGTAATATGGAAATAACTTACCCTGAAGTGAAACTTCAAATCCATCCACATCACCCTCGCAAACATCTCTCTTGATGAATTTGTTTTCCTTCTCTGCGGGCCGGATTGATTCGCTTGGCGAAAACGACAGCTCGGGACGCGGGTACCACTTAACCTCAAAAATTTTGGCTTGGGGATTGATGATGCCACTACAGCCATGATCTCTCACGTCAATGATCTCGTATGTTCCCCGTTCCTTCGCTTCGATGAAATCATTGCCAGTTTTTGCGACGCGAACGCCAGGTTCCTCGGAAGTTCCGTTAAGGTTGCGGTAGGTCACTATCCACGGTCCATCACCCGACAGCTTCAGGGGAAGGTTCGCCGTAGCTGATTCAACAACAGTAGTAGTCCTCTTGCCATCAAGAACGCCAAATGCTGCTCGTGGTCGTTGACGTCGCACAGAGATCTTAGCTTCTTCCTTGAGGAATATACGACATCCTGTCTTATCTCGGATGCTCTTCAGAGATAAGGTGTACTCGCCACCAGTAGATAATGGAGCGGTTTCGATAGTGAACGTGTCACTTTCAATGCCAGTCGCTCTCTCAGATTTCCTTTTACCCTCATGTACCAGTTCCCATTCAAGAGTAAAGGGACCATCTCCGAGTAGAGCAACGTCGAGTTTCACTGGTTGATCCAGGCAGGCACTGATAGTACGGGGCTCCGACTTGAAATACGCTGTCGCAGGCGGTTTGACATTCTGTTCCAAGTAATATTCATCGGTCAAGGGTAATGGGACGGTGTAAATAGCATCATCAATTCGCCTAAAGCGATATTGGTAGCGTCCAGCATTCCTAGGGAGGAGATCGATCTGTTGTCTGAGACCTCTGATTTCGACCGTCTCCCTCCTTGTCTGGCCAGAGTCGCTGGTCACGGTGTACCCAACTCTAAACGGAGGAGTTCCAATCATGTCCAGGTTCACCCGTAATCCAATAGAGTTGCCGGCACACTTGTCCGGAATCTCCTCGGCCTGGATCGACAACGTGGGTTCGAGAGGGTTGAGTAATAGGCAAGATGAAGGTTCTTCGATCTCTCCCTCGCAGGAGTCGCAAGATACGGATTTCAAAGTATACAGACCTGGCGCGCTGATCTTGGGTTGATCGTCCACACTCTTTGCGGTAAAAGTACCCACCTCGACAACATCGCCATGGTCACCACTCTTAGTAAGGGTGTTGATTGGCGAGAAATTCCAGGTTAGGGTGTGCGAAACGCTATCCGGGGTTTGACCCGGGCGCCCAATCTTGACGGGAAGCGTTGTTGATTTACCCTTAGCAACCTTGAGCGGGTTGCTGGGGTCACAGCCCACGATGGTAGCTCTGGGTCGCTCTCGTACAACAAAATTCTGGTATAGGTGCTTGGGTTTAGGCTTGGCGTCAGGATCTTCAGGCTGAGGATACTGTATGACATTGCCGAAGACATCGTGGACTTCGTCAATAGAGTACTGCCACTCCCCGGCCGAATTCATCGACTCGTTCAAGCCTACCTCAACCGCCTGTGACCTAGCCCAGGTATAGTCCTCTTCTCCTAAGGGCATGATAGTAGATCTTTGAGCAAGTAGGGGAGAAGAGAATCCATCAGGTTGGAGGCTTTGGAAGTGGAAACTGTGGTCTTTGCCATTGATAGTCCGGCTATAAACGATCTTTAAGGGCGGCGTCCCAAAAACATCCAGAGATAAGTTGGATAAATCACCGATACACTTCGTGGCCGACTGCGCTGTACGAACACGGGCTCTCGGGCAAGGGACAATGTATGTAGGCTCAGTAAGCCTCTGAACCTCAAGCTTGTACTCATCAAGGACTTTGTTTAGCTGATAAACACCAGGCTTCTTTATGCCAATGTCATATCGGTAAATGCCCAGGGTTCCATCGTCGACAGATCTTGCTGACTGCTTGGCAATTTCCTTGATCTCTTTACGGTTAAGTTTCAGCACCTCCTGAGAATCTGATTCGAGATCAAAGCGAATAAGTTCAACCTCGACTGGAACGGTAGCGTTGAAGTAGATTGGGATCCTAGCTACGTTCTGGCCTTGGCCGAGGCAGTAAGGATTCTTTTCGGGGTTAAGAAGGGCGGAGCTATTATACCAAGTTAGTAACAATCTTGTATGTACACCTAGGTCCTTAAAAGTCTACTTAAAAGTAGGTACCTAGGTAAGTCCTCGAAATGGTTGTTTGAACTTACCCTTCAGGCAGAATGTTAATAATCTGCTTTCCCATAATGAGAGAGGAATTATGCAGAATGCTCGAGACCTTGACATTATGCTCAGAGATAGCAAGCTCTTTGTCGTAGAACACCTTAACCAGACCGAGAAGCCAGGAATGCCAAGGCACGGGAATGTTAAACATCAAGAGCCAGTTAAAGACCAGATGGCCAAAGAAGATCATGGAGACCGTCGGGGCAGCTAGCTCCAGCCATGGTATGCGCATCGAAGGTAGAGAAAAGAAGAAGATGAAGTCAAAGACGACCCATTTACAGAAGAAGTAGAATGAGCCGCCATTGTCTTCCAGTATCTGTATCCAGTCGTAGAAGCGCCACCCCAACAAGGCCACGTAGATAGCGAAGGCATAGAATCGCTGGGTAGGTGCGTCGATGAGGGTTGTAGGAATTACGGGCTGGCTAGTCGGGGCGGAAGTAGGATGGCTCTCGGGAGCGGTTGGTAGAGAAGTTCGAGGTTTTGTATCTTGTGCTGGACGTGGCCTTTGGGCTCTAGCAGCAGCCGGTGTTTGAGGGTAACCTCCAGCGCCCACGCGCGGCGTCCCTGGATTCATTGCATTCCGCGATGGAGACGAACCATCAGGAGAAGCAAAAGAAGGGAAGGGAGGGAGACAATAAGCGACCGAGTCGGTATAAATTGGCTGATAGATTGACTAAATCGGGCAAGTGAAATCTTTTGCTAGGACGAGGAAAAGAGAAGAAAAAGAAAAGAAATTTGGACAAAGTGTCAAGATATTTCCGACTCGAATCCAACCAATCAAGGTGTTATTCAAGGCAAATATAGACCTAATGTACAGGTTTGTTTGACCTTGTCCGGGTTGTCTCGCCAGCGCAAAGAAGCGAGGTATGTAAATACCTAAATACCTACCTAAACCTTGGTTGAAGCTTGTCGAGTGGGCAAAGTGGGCGGGAATTTTTAGGGCTGGCCTGTAATAAATATAAGCAACATCAACGACGCGGGCGCGTCCAACAAATTCTAAATTTCTGAATGGTGCCAAGATTTTTGGCTTCTTGACTGTCACGCGCAGCTGCTTGCCAGGTGTTGTGTATCTTTTTTTTTTTTTTTTTTGCTGCCCTTCTTATCCTTCTTATCTGGGAGCTATGACCTTCTGTCAATTGAATTTCAGCAGTCATACGGAAGCACTATTAAGCACTACTATGTATGATAGCGTGGGGCCATAGGTAACGTTAGTGGGGACCGGGTAGCTACATGCATACCTGGAGCTTCAAGCTACAGTACCTCCTACTATGTACGTACAATACAAGGATATATCTTGTACCTGTGGTACGAACTACCTAACCTGCACAATACCTGCCTAGGTAATAACCAATATAGCTACCATGGAACCTCATTCATTACCTTCACGTTGCTTCGATGCTGCCTTGGTGTTGCTCATAAGCCAATCATTTACACAATACAGACCCTGGTAGGCATATAATTCGTTGATACGCCCTAGCCCTTACATATTCAACTTCAACATACAAACTACCACCAATGAATAGCTACCACCAATGAATAGGTTAGGTAGTTAGTCGGAAATTATTCCGTTACATCATCTTTGTCCCCTCAGTTTATCACATCACAAGTCACATCACAAGTCACATCAACGCAGCTCGACCGTATCTCAGCTTCTAACCAAGCTAGCGTCAACTAATACAAAGAAAAAGAAACCTACGGTCAGCATAAATATATGCGAGCAATAATACTCTATAGCGTATACAAATTAGAAAGGAACAGAAAGGATCTGCCATAGACGAGCCATGCCAGGCTCCGGGCAAGCGTTCTGTTCATAGAGGTATACCAAACTTACCAAACGGCTGCCTTTGTGTTTCCCAAGCTTTCAAAGCCCCTGAGTCATTTATGCAAAAGGTAGTTGACACAGATCACAGCTCATTCAAATATCTAACTAGCAAGATGGATAATATGATACCTAGTAAACACTTGGCCTGATTCTATGTGTAGTTCTTTTATGATATCACTTACTTTTATAGAACCGCACTTGAGCCTCAACCATCTTAACCTTTCTTAATAACCTGGGTGTGTAAGTCGATGCCACATCTTTAACTCCAAAGCATTTCATAGGCACCTCATGTACTTTGCTAATAGAATAAGGTACCTACAGACATAGGTCGCACGCCTGAATAAGAAAGGGGAAGAAAAAAAAAACTACAGTCGTTGTTTCCTATTCTAAATACATGGCACTTTATAAGTAGGATTTTCATCTACGCCGTCTAAAACTCTTACTCTTACACCTTGCGACAGGTGGTTATCAATTCATATCCACACTTTGCACCCTTCTTTTTCACCACGAAGTGCATTTCAACGCCAATTACCGTCTTCACGCCAATATCACCTAAACGCCATTTTTATACAACTTCCGTAACCCCTTCACCGCAATTATGGCAGAAACCGAACAGGTTGCGACGCCTCCTGTGTCGCCAGACAACGCACAAAGTGATGATACCCAGAATATTAGCACGACTAATAACGGCGTTCGTCGTTCAGGTAGAGCTACGAAAGTGCCTAGCAAATACGATGAAGAATACGTCATTCCTGCTTATAAGGAGCCTACTCAACCTGCAATTCCTACAAGTCGCCCAAAGCGAAAGGCGGCGCGCATTGCAGAGGAGAACATCATTTCGGAAGACCCTAGTTCGCTCCTAGAAGAAGCTCTGAGCCGAATGTCTCAGGACGAACGTAAGGAATACGGTGGTTGGGTAGAACTCGAATCTGAGCCAGTAAGTTGTGTACCTAACCTAGGCTATAAGTCCATATGAATCCATGAACCGTATTTACCTGATTGACTCATTATTAGGGATTCTTCAATGCAATACTACAAGAACTAGGAGCTAAATATTTCAAGGCCCAAGAAGTATATAGTCTAGATCCAGACATCCTGGAATTCCTACCGTAAGATAAATCCCCGACATCCCCCATATCGCAACGCTGATAAGAAACAGGAAACCCGTTCATGGGCTCATTTTCTTATTCCAGTATGAAGGGGAGGATGAACCGAGCAACGAGGAAAATCGCCAGGAATGTCCTGGCTACCTCTGGTTCACGAATCAGGTTTGGATTGCTCTTGTGGCATATTAGTTGCACCTTGATGGCTGATAGGCAAATAGACAACGGCCAATGCTTGTGCCACCGTCGCACTCATGAACATTATTATGAACGCGGAAAATGCGGCCCTAGGCGAAGAGCTTGAGAAGTTCAAAGCCTCGACAAAAGAGCTGCCGCCTCCCCATCGAGGCTACTCTCTGGATAAGAACGACTTCATCCGAAGCGTCCATAATTCCGTCGCAAGGTACATAACACCCATGTCTCTTATATGCTCGTAGCTTTTTCTAACTTAGCCCAATAGACGAATCGACCTCCTCTCCGAGGATCTATCCCTCGAGAACAAATACGAGGAGTCGGTACAAGTGAAGAAGAGAAAGACGCAGAAAGGGTCCAGCCGCGCCTCGCGTAAAAAGGTCGTCGAGACAAATTACCATTATATTGCTTACGTGCCCGTGAACGGCCAAGTCTGGGAACTGGATGGCTTTCAAGCGCAGCCGTTATGCCTTGGTATATCCTCTATTTTTCTAACGAGCCGTCCTACACTAGGTAGTTGCTAACTTCAAAATCTCAATAGGCCCCGTGTCCGGCTCGTGGATCGATACAGCGAGCACGGCAATCCAGGAACGCATGATGCGCAACTCGGAATTCTCGTCCTACAGCCTCCTAGCTATCTGCCAATCGCCCCTCGACACGCTAACCAAGGACCTCGCCACCAGCCTAGCCTGCTCGCACGCCCTCCACGAGCTCTTCCAGGGCAACACCAAATGGACCGCCCCGGACCCCTTTTCCGCATTCCCCGCATCCCACCTCGCCCAGCGGAACCTGGCGCGCGAACACATCTTATCCGTCGAGCTTCCGCCCTCGTACACGGCCAGGACGAGCCACCCGGACTTCGGCTCGGACGAAGGGATGGAGATGGCGCGGGAGCTGAGGGCGGAGCAGGACTCCCTTGACGCCCAGTACGTCGCGGAGATGGCGGCCGTCGACGAGGCGGTGGATATCATACGCGGACGGCAGCGCGACTATACGCCCGCGATACATCAGTGGGTGAGGGCGCTGGCGGAGAAGGGGGTGCTCAGGGGGTTGATACAGGAGATGGGGTCGTGAGCACTGGGTTTGGTACGGTGTTGGAAAAGAGGGAGGGGGGGGAGGTGAGTGGAGAGATGTGAAGCTCGCCTTGGGCTTGGGCTACTTACGCGGTGACATTGTTAGTAATATTGGCACGAGAGTCATGATCGATACGATGGAATACCTAAGGGAAGCAAGTGAGGGATGGTTTGACCAGGAGACTACCTACCTCCTAGGTACTTGTCTTGTTGCATTAGGTACCTCTTCCACGATAGTCCTCCGTTGTAGGAGCGGGATATGTTAGATTAGGGTAGGTTAGGCTAGGCTAGGTAAGCTACCTGACCTGGTTATGACAGGGCGAGAAATGAGTCAATACCTTAACTATAGTATACGATTTCTAAAAATTACAGTGAACTGCGTCCTAGAGAGTAGGTGGATCATGATATGATACGATACGATCCGTCCTTTTAAAGGGATAGCATTTCTCAGGGGGGAAAGATCCGTTGGTTACCCGACTTAGAATCAAGATATCTACGCCGGGACATCTCGATACCTATGCCTCATATATTAGTTAGGTACCTAGCTTCTCGGTGTCATACTGTAGAGTAAAACTGCCTCTTGTCTTTCCAGCAATGTCCTGGGTTCCTAGGTTGAGTATATGACATTAGGAGGTACATACCTGGGTATACGTGTCTGCTACTCTCCTTCCAAGAAGGAATTATCGTACGTGCAAATAAAATAGCAGAGGTCATAACTCTTAAATCTATGCTCTGGCTTGACAGCATTAACCGCCTCCACATCCCTCTCCTGTCTAACGTTTCTACGTAACTCAAGGTATAGTCTTTTTCATCTACATTAGGTAACTTATTTAACACCCTCTTCCCTCCTTTACTACGTAGCAATTCAACCCTGTGGCTATACCATACAACACAACCAGGCCAAGACCAAAGACGAAAGAAAAAGCATGTACGTCAAGACCCGCTAGGTAAATGTAAAACAAACCCGCTCTCATATTCTGCTCTGCTCTGTTCGCTATCGCTGTTCTATGTTTATACCTGCCTGCCTGCCTGCCTGCCTAGCATACCTACTAGATACGCAATATGCGCTCCTTTCCTCCAGCAACAGGAGAAGCAGCGGTAGCAGCAGGCATCTCCATCCCCTCCCCTCGCTAACTTCTTTCCTTTCCGCCATTTTTCCTTCCTGTACCACATATTTCGCCTCCCCCCCAAACCCCATTTCATTTCATTAACAAAACAAGTAGAGTAGTGTAGTGTAGGTATCAATCATCATCATTCCTCCTCCTTTCCCCAATTTCCCCCAACGCTCCGAGCCAAACCCGAAAAAAAAAAAGAATAGAAAATAGAAGCCACATGAAAACCTAACCACACATATTTATCCCCAACCCGATGACGGTACGCGATGAGCGGCGGTAGAAAGTCACAATTCGATAGATAAACGGACACCACATCAAGGCTTCGGCACATGCAGCGTCTTACTGCACATGAGACACCCATGTATCAAGAACATCGCGACGACGGGGTGCACCTCGAACGGGGTACCAGAAAATATCGTGCCGCCGGGGACCTGGTCGAGCACCCAACCTTTACTAACCCACCAGGCCATGAGGGCGTCGAGCCCGAGGGTCGTGGGGATCGGCGTGCCCTCGAAGTAGCTGGCCTTGCCGCTGGCGTCCTTGGGGATGTCGCCGCTGCTGGCCGTCACGTTGAAGCGTGCGAGCCGCGTCAGCCCGCACAGCACGAACGCCGCCAGGAGCGCCTGGTCCGCCGGCGTCCGCAGCCCGATGCTGAATGCTACGCAGGCTGGGGCTAGGCCGAAGGAGATCTGATAATAAGGGAACAGCTCTGTTAGCGAACTAAATTGACTTAAATGTTGCTATCTTAAACTGCGAAGCCCTAGAAAAAAAAAAAAAAAGCTTTCCGGAATAGGTAGATGGAAGCAAGGGCCAAGAGGGTTCTTCATAAAGTAGCGGGGTACACATAGGTCAGATAGGTACCTAGGTATGTACGAATAAAAGCAACGAGGGTAGTAGTAGCAGTAGAGTGTGTTGGTCATCACATCACAATCAAAGAACGTACCAAATCTGCCAGCGAATCCAGCTCTTGCCCCATCATGCTGCTCTTCTTGCGCCACCGCGCGACCCGGCCGTCCATGAAGTCGAAGAACAGCCCGAAGGGCAGGAACGCGAGCGCGATGTATATGTTCGTCTTGTCCGCGGGGTCGCCGAGGCAGTAGCGCAGGGACGAGAAGACGGATAGGATACCGCAGGCGCCTATTAAGCCACTTGTTAGCAACGGTGCCTTTCTATAGCATAGAAAGGGTTTCGATGTATTCGAAGGGCGGGGAAAATACCATTCAGTTCAGTGATGTAATCCGCCATGTGCAAGGCCTTCAGTAACGAGAAATGGCCCGTGGTCGACGATAGAAGGTCCTTTTGCTTCTTATACGCTATACCACCAAACCATTAGTATCCATACCGTATATCACACAACAAACAGCACTCCTTTATACAGCTGGACTAGACAGATAGACCAGCTAGTCCCGTCCGCCCGCGCCGGATATCAACGTACAAGGCTCATCGGTAACGTTCGCCTGGCTGCTCTTAGCCGCGGCGCCATTGCTCGCACTACCACCCGTTCGTTTCGACATTCTTCCGTCTTCCGTCTTCGTCTTCGTCTTCGTCTTCGTCTAATCTCTGCTGCCGAACCTACAAATTCGCTCGTCGCCTAGCCGTGTGCGGGAGAGGGGTAGGAAATAGCTTTTGTTTGTCGTTGAGCTAGGTAGCTGCGAAGTCGCGTAACTAGGTACCTAGCTATATATTATCTTTACCGATTTTTTTTTTTCTTTTTCTTTTCCTTTCTTTTCTTTTGTTTTTCTCGCAGTGAAAGCCGACAGTAAGGCAAACGATACTGGATAGGCAAGGTAATCTAAGAAACTAAGCTAACAAAAGATGCGGGAGCTTCAATTTACACACAAATATCGACTGTGGCGGGGATGGTTAAGTTGTTGAGAGCTAGAGTAGAGAGTGCCGAAAAAAAAAAACCTTGGCAGTGGAAAAAGGCAATCATAAGGGCCGTTTTACTTTTTTTTTTTGCTTGGGGGTAGGCGCAGCATCATTGATGCCGTCATTTGGACACGTCCAGGTCCCGCTAGGCCATCTTGGGACAAGCGGCTTCTGCCGCTGGAGAGAGAGCCCTGATACCGGCTTCTCTATTGAAGTATCTCTGTGCTACATTTACACGCATGTAGTTACCTAACATAGAGTTAGGTACATAGAGGTCTCAGATAGCACCTGCACCAAGCCGCCAGGCCTTCCAGTTAGGTCTACAGGCCTCCAGCTCCCTAGGTAGGTACGGTACGTACCTACAACATCATGTCTCATATGACTTAATGGAACAATGGAACAAGCATGATCAAGATCTAAGTATCGTCATATTACATAGTACCTAACTAGAAAACAAGTATAGATTCGTCAGGTTTTCGGGTAGCAACTAGTGAATCAGACTAATTACCCGGGTCTGTTATTAACTAATATCAACTTATCAAGTAGGTAGATAGCGATAACTAAATAATTGGTCATGTAAATTCCGCCATTCACGAAATAACACGATGCATCTTTCGGATGGCTGTCTGAAGCAGAGTTTACCTTATTAGTTCCTGGGTGCTGCTGACTGCTTACATTAGGTAGGATATGTACAATGGTTCGGGCAGCGGCCCCGCCGTCTCTCCCTACTTGTTTTTCACTTCTTCGCCCAGCTCGACTAATGAGGGCTTCTCGTATGAACACTTATTACTTCGCGAGACAATGTCTGCTGCGAATCTCTCATCTTTGTATGCCTGGAACTGTCCAAATAACCGGCTCAGCCATAACCCTCAAAAGCAATCGTCCTCCCTGTATGAGAATGATAACCGGGTGACCCGTCCGTCTTGCTATGCTCGCAGAATCAAGCTCCCTCCCCTGGGATATTTTCTGCAGCCCGAGGCGCATATAACGCTGTAATTATGTATGTCCGATGCGAAAACGAAGAAAGGAAAAGACAAGTTGCAAGTCCTGTGTATGCCCCGGGGATATAATGCTATGACGAAACGAATATGCAGATGTGCGAACCACTCCAGCTTCCTTTGGGTATCAGTTGGTATTCTATCTCTAGCGAACACAGCTTCTTCTGTGACGACGCTTCCTAATGTGTGACAAGGTCCTGTATTAAGTATTAAGGTTACCGAGCGATAATAACCGAGAAACCATCAACCCAGGCCGCGCATGACCCAGAGACGCCACAAAGAGTGTAGCCTCGCGGTGGAAGGAGAGTATGGCTGATTATTGTTAGCAATTTTGACTAGATGATAGAACGGGTATAAAACGTACGGAGAACCACCGTGCGCGTTGCCGTAAATGGGGGATTTCCTCCCAAGGCTTGTAAGGATCTGGATACCATCTATCCACGCTCCTGATCGCACAAAAAAGCCAGTAATATACTCGCCACGACGGATGTCTAGAAGATGTTAGAACTGAGGATCAGGGAATGTGAGACTATCCTTTAACCTACCCATCTCAAACGTATCGCCTCCAGGTTTGCCTCCACGCTTTCCAAATAACTGGCTAGAGTCGTCGTCGTAGAAGAATTCAACCCCATCCAAAGCAAACCCGTGATAGACCACAACACGAGATAGCACTCGGTTCTTCTGCGTTGCGCTTGTGAAGATGAACTCTTGCGGTTGGCTACCTTCCATCTGCGAAAAGCCAAGTTTGTCACTACGATAGGCCGATTTACCAAAAGACAGCTTTATGGAAGATGCTTTCGAACACAGGCTATGAAAGTCATTTATATCGAGGTTTCCGCCGCCATGAGATTTGATGCAGACCTTTATCTTCGAACGCCGCTTATTCTCGGGTAGCCTGTCGCGGAGTTCTTGTTCTGTAAGAGTTAGGTTACGCTGCGCTGAACCATTCTCCAACGGATACTCGATCCACGTATGGCACAAATCGTCGCCCTCCGGATAAATCTCTATAAACGAAACTCCCGTAGCTGCCGTGATCTGAACATGGCCATTCTCAACCGGCCAGGCCTGGACACTTGAGTCGGAATTCAGGATCGGGTCGTTGGGAAGTCTAAAGCAAGGATGAGCGCGGAACCGGAGGCAATCTAGACGGTGCCAAGTGCATTCGTCAGCCTGAGACACGGGTCCTCCCTTCGACTTGGTCCGAGTAGAGTAACCCTCTCGAGATACAAACGAGCGATTTAACCTGACATAATCCCTGAGCATAACTCCGTTCTCCTGATGCGGACATCCGAAGAGGTGTCCGGTTTCGTGAAGGTGAGCGCCGATGCCGATATTCGCAGCTTCCCAGGAACTTCCGGCCTCGTTACAGTCGTTTGCAACAAAGTTGGTGTCCGTAGGTGTGCAGTCAGTAAAGGCCGGTACAACCTCTTCGATGCTCGTGGGGTAGCTTTGCAGACAATGGGATCCAAAAATCGCCATGTGTAAGTCGCCGGAGTTGCCCCCTAAAGCAGCATGCCCCGTTACAATCTTTGCGTTCGTATCCCAGTGAGCATCTAGAAGTAGCACCGAAACGTATTGCGTCTGTCCTGGAAGAGGTTTAAAGTAATTCTTGAGAGCATCAGCAGCAATGCCGTAAAGGTCACCTTTCTTTGTCGCGTTCGGATTTTGCTGTGCCAGGTTAAGATCCCTAATCTCAGCCAAAGTTTTGTCGGATCGGATAACGTGAATACGCGCTTCTGATCGCATCGCGCCCATCTCTCTATCCCGATAATTGCAGGTACCTGTTGTCCATTCCTCCTCGAACCTGAATACCCGTCGGCCGAGCTTGTTCCTCGACATCTGTTCGGCGGTAAATGCTTGCCAGAGGTAAGCAGCCATTCGGAATTTGCGAATGGCCGTTTCGAGATTATTCCCTTCCTTCTCAATCCGGGCAGGGACGGCATCAAATGTACCGGGAGAATCCTTTGCGAGTAAGATGGCAAGTTGTAGCGGTGGTGAGTTCATAGGGGGGACCATATGTACGGTGATATAGGACGAATGAATCGGATTTGAGGTACCGCTGTTTGCGAGCTTGGGGCTCGAGAAGTCGAAACGCAATCTATTTGCACCTGGCATGAGATATACCAACGCTTTGAACTGCGATTCACAAACCGGCCAATACGTAGGTGGGAATCCATCGTCTAGCCTACAAACCGTAACAGTTCCTTCAGGGGCCCGTTGACCTGCTTCTCCAATAGTACCATTGACAAGAAGGATCTTTTGCGAGACCTACTATTTAATCAGCATATACGCCTATATACATACAGAAAATATCTAGATTGAAAGTCTATTCAATTCTACCAATTAATGGATTTTAAGACGGCCAATGGAATTTTGATGTCGACTAAACAGAAAGGGGGGGAAAACGAGAAAAGTCTACCGTACCCAAGTGTTCTCCCCAATGTTAGTTAGTCGAGGGGCGTATTGCGATTGAGGTAACGTGGATTTGCCATTGAGGACAGGAGATCCCAATCCAGCCATTCCCGATACACTATATCGATTGAAATTAGGCTGAGGAGGAGGCCTATTGGCTGGAACCGGAGGGGGTTGTAGTTGGTCTTTGGATTGTGTAGGGAATCCCGGATCGGATTGGGCGGTTATAGAAGGAGGCGTGATTGATCCGTTAGTGGGCGTTGTGTCTTGACTCTGGTGCTCATCGTAACTTGAACCGTCAGTGGAACGGTCGGTACGGAAACTAGCTCGCGATCGTCTTCGGAATTCCTTGAAGGTCAGAAAGGAGGGAGCCATAACAGCTTAACAACAGCAGAAGCTGGCCTCTATATTAAAACTGATAGGACTCAGAAGAGAATCTGACAGGCGCAAATCCAACAAATTTTTGGTAAAAGAGCTCTCTATTTGTCTAGTCGGTCGGTACAGCTAAGCCAAGCCAAAGCCGGCCAGGGGTCAAAAGTAGCCTCACCGGAGTTATTTTAAGAAGGGGAAGCAGACAGCCCACAGTCAGTCTAACTAACGGCGGCTAGTGAGCTTCCCTGAAGCGAACGGACGAACTAGTCAAATTGGTTGAATTAAGGAAGAGAAAAAAAAAGAAGGTAAGGTTAACGATTTACTACTTGGAGGTAGCGAAACGAGTTGTTGCGTGGCTGAGCGAGATAAAAACGATAATGGAATGTAAATAGGTCATCAAGGATAGGCTATTATGGGTAATATTGGGGGGGAGCTTGGACTTTTGGATGATAAAAGAAGTTGCATTAGCCTGGCTATCAGAACTAGGTATTTCTTTCAACGTGGACCGGTATAATAAAAAAACAAAAGCGAGGGTAGAAAACCTATCTTTCTGTCGACTCTGGACAGAAGAAGAAAAAAAATAAATAAGTTGTTTCTGGTTGTAGGGCCGATTAGTAGCCAACCGTATCCTGGCGTAGAGTAACAGGAGTTGTGTTAAATGTAGTCAGCTAGATTGGATAGGCGATCATTAGCGATCATTAATGATCATAGCTTTTGTAGATGTGGATTGACATGTGTGCGTCCACGGGAGGGAAAACGGCAGAACAGGCGGGATGTTGACGAATTGACAAATGATGATGACGTCGGGGGTAGATAAGTGGGTAGTTTGTCCCGACTTTGATAGGTTTTGATAGGTGCTGATAGGTGTTGATAGGTGTTGATAGTTACTTGGTTAGGTACTTGGCCAGCTTGGTTAGGCCAGGTACAGTACTACCTAGTTAAAAGTGGGTTATGAAACTAGTGGGATTCTCTTCGGCTCCTTGAAATTGCATCGAATTGCGTGGGACCAAGCCTTCCCTGGAAGGCCGCTTGGCCTATTTGGAAGTTGAAAACTTGGATACGAGAAGTTGCTAACGAAAGGGCCACTAAACCAACCTGTAACTTCCATGTACCGGTAGCTATAATGCTCCATTCTATTCATGTCAGATACGCTCGTGTACTTTGTCCGATGCTTACAATACCTTACATCATGCCCTAGTTTAGGTACTTAATGTACCTATCGTCCAAATATTCCAATTGTGCTCAACCTCCGCGTCTTACTTCTCTCCAGAACAAAGGGGGGGAAAAGACGTCGAGATTGGCGTAAGCTGACACGCGTAATTACGCCTCCGAATATTGATATATATATGAAAAGCCACGATCCATATCTTAAGCTCTTAAAAATTGGAGGTTTCCGGAAGCCTTCGGTCTGTAATACCTGTAGATAGGTAAGTAGCACAGTAATGCGGATGTTGGTGAACGAGGCCTTGGCCTGGAAGAGCCGAGCCAAGGTTACGGTGCACTCTACAAGGGTGTCCATATCTGCAGTGTACCTAAATATACACGATTATGCTGGTTCTTATTTTGGTGACAGGACAGCTACTGATCATTTTGTCGGGTTGGCTACCTACCTACTACCTATTCAACGACTGCCTACATAAAACGGTAAAGGTTAGGTACGTACGAAAGACAATCAGGACGTCCAGGGTATTCTAAGACTTACACTCGTATAAACCTAGCAAGTTTGGTTAATTCGGTTCAAGTATCACAGATCTTCAGATCGAAATGCAAATTACAGTGCTTAATGGAAAGACTGTCTCGTGTGTACACCTAGCCTAGGATGATAACTTTTACCTACTTCAGGTGGTTTTAATACTGTCAGACGATGCAGCCAACCGGCAATATAGATTTCCATGGGCTGCAGCTGCAAAAAGGCACGTCGTATAAAAACAAGGCCTTCTTAGCTTGCTGCTCATGCAAGAAACCGCCAGGTATAAAGAAACAACGTAAGATGAGGGATTACACAGCTTTTTAATTGCTGGATTTATCAGGTTGGTTTACAATAATTCTAGCATCGCGGCGGAGAAACCTTATTTGAAACCACCGTACATAAATTAATTCTCTAGCAAATGTTGCGAGGTTATTTAGAAGCTATCAAGATGAAAATTCGAAAAAAAAAAAAAAAAAAAAAAAAAAAAAAAAAAAGTGGTTGGTATTAATGCAACACGATTAAAATAGTAAGCGGTGTCGATACCACATGCGCCTATCTTTCGCATTTCCCCGCCGGATCTTGAAATAATACTAAAGGTACAAATCGAAGTCAAAACTTCTAGTGATCCGACATCCTATAGCTGCGTCAACGGCTCGGCCCGGTACAACACAGTTTACCTAAGGTGCCTTAGGTACATATAAAGTCCTTATAGTGCTTTGCAGCAATCTCCTAAGTTTGGAGCCCTGGAAAGTCTTTTCCTCAACCTCACAACCTCACAACCTCACAAGACTATAAATGATAGCGACATAAGCGACACAGGCAGAAACTCGGATATGCTCTTCAAATTTTTGGCATACAATCTCTTAAGCCATTTCCCGAAATATACGCTAGGCTACTATATGTTCTCCATGATCGCCATGATCAGCATCGCTGCATATTCGTGGCATGTTTCCATAACGGCCTTACAATGTAACCAATTGGTTAAGTTGGAGATAGATGCGCTTCGTCTGACAGATCCTCGTATTCTCTACTCTGCCGCTTCAAGCCATAACCAATTTGCACTAGTTATCGTATCAAGAATTCGTATCGTTGGTGTTAGCTATCTACCTTGCCTGATATATTCAGTATCGTCAATACAAGATACCACGTTTTTCAATTTCCTCAAATATGTACTTAACCTACACTTGGGGTTCTTATAAGCCTTCCATTCCTCTATAAATCAAGCGAATTAACAGCATTCCATTTATTACTTACCAACTCATAACTGCAATCGTTTACAATATTAATCTTGTTCGTGCTGCGAACACAGAATCCAAAAGGCTTACCCAGGGGTTAGTCAAAATACCATGATTCATCCAAGTTAATGTGAGACAACGTAGAAACAAGCCCTTTATTTGTCCTTTAACAACGCTTTTTAAGTGCTTGCAGCAAAATGCGGGTTTGGCACGTTTTCGTAACATTTTAGCCTCGCTTTCGTCGGACAGGGGTTTAAATTGGCTGCCATTTTCGGAAGAGCCGTCGCATGCCACGAAAACATCGTCATCTCCTACACCTATATCCGATGACCCTACGATAAAAAGTTCGGCTGTTACCTTCTCTCGAGATTTCCCTTTCCAGATCTTTTCCCTTTTCTTCAACTCGAGCACAGATCTTTTCTAATGCCTGGCTCTTGATAAGAATAGGAGACCGTGGAATTAACTAACATATACAATACCGGCTCAGCAGAAAAGGGGTCTCTATTATATCTTACATGGCATGCTTATCACCCAAGACATCTTACTGAATTCGACTCTATACATGTCTCGCTGGCCATAAACCATACTTTCCATGGGAATAGGGATATTATCGAGAAATGTTATCGAGAAATATTATCGAGAAATGCAATGTCTAAATAATATTACTGTATTTGCCCTCTCCTTGTCTAATGGAGTACGTGAAGGGCGGACAAACGCTAGTAAGCTCCTGTCTTCTATGGGTTCACAGCATAGACGCCAACCTATGAAAAACATATTCCTACAAGCAGAATAGGCATGTCACGGAATTTGTTCGCAGGCCACCTGCAGCCTAGCGGGCTGTCGCAGAAATAATTGGCCATTAAGAAGTTATATCCTAGGTAGTCGCTTAAATAAGATCGCATTGGCTTGGATTGTACGATAGCAATCTATGTAGCAACTAACCGCTAGATTGGTTGGTCACAATAACCCCCTGAAGACGTAGCTCAGCTTAGGGGGAGCTGCATCTGGCCCTATGAGATCCGGACTTGCGCTGAAAGTTAGCGACCCATCAGTGAGCTCATTCAAGGCAGCCCCATTGGAGGGAAACTCTTAAGCTACCTAGGTAAGTCAGCATCGTTCACCTAGAAATCAAGGGAAGCTGAGCTCGGACTTTTTAAGACTTCCTAATTTCCAATATTGCATCAGCCGGTTTCCAAGGGGAAGGAATGCACCCGAGTTAGCTTAAGTTAGTCCAAGTTAGCCCTGTCCAGGTTTAGCTTAAACTCACGGTTTACATGTAGCCTACATACGTGTATGTAATTGGCTTAATTGGCTTGACTGGCTTAGTCAAGCAGTTTTTAAGCAACAAGTACCGTCGCTATGTACTTTATGTAGACCGAACTAACAGCCCTTTCCTAGCCTTAGCGTAAATGCCTATTTTCCATTGCGGGTAATCCAAGATCGTACCTCCGCCAACGTGAACTAATTGACTTTTTCCCTACATACTTCTTTACCTTAGTGCTGCCTCACTGTCGTCGTTCATTACAACAGTATACAAACTGCACAAACTATACCTTTGCAGCTCTTGTTCGGTCCCTCGACCCTTTTAAACTGTACATATCGATTTCAAGAGCCGACCTCATAAAAATCTGACACTCAGACGGATCGGTATACCTAATGTCTACCTAATTCCATTCGTTCACATTCACTCCAAGCCATACATACATACCATACCTATCAACATCCTCCATCCTTCCAAAGCAACCATCAACCCCCCTTTCGCTTACACCAGCAAGCGCCTGGCCTACAAGTCGACCCAATCATTTTTATCCCCCGCAATATTTTCTTGACAGTCACTCGATAAACGTCACTTTCGACTTCAGGGGGGAAAATCCAGAGTGAAAAAAAAAAAAAAAGTTTACCTCTGGTCCAAGCAAACCAACATGTCGTCGCCATTGAAAAAACAGCCTGAAGCTGTAGCTGATAAAGTCCTCAAACGAGTGGAAGTTAGCAAGGTATGTACACAAGCTTGACTCACCTACCGGATAACCGGGAAAAGATCGATATCTAACAGACTTTTTTTTTTCACATTGATAGATCGCCCGAAGATTACAAGGTCGATTGGCTCTAGCACAGTTTAAGACGAAGCATGGATGGGAAGACTTGACGCTTGATACGATCGAGCCCAAGATCGAAGAGGAGATCCGACGCAGACGTCTCGCCGAAGGAGATGTACTATCCGACTCCTCGTCCAGCACATCAGAACTACCTTATCCCAGCAGTAGGAATACGCTCATGAGCTCCCCGCTCAAAGCTCCTCTCTTTTCAGACGCAATTGGGTCCAGCAACGGCAGTACAGGTCATCGGAAACGTACATACAACATGGCTTCGTTTGATATAACTATGTCGAGTCCAACCAAGCGATACCGTACCTCACCGACCGCATACAAATCCATGGAGTCCCCACACAGGGCGTGGAGAGCACACCGACAACTAATCCAATCTTCTCCTCTCAAGCCACGAAGGCAACAGCACTTTACGACTTCTACGGGGCCCGACGTGTCATTTTTCCAAGGTTCCCGCCGCCCCTCAGTGGATTTTGCTGCACAAAATTTTGCAGCGCATTCCGACGATGAAGACGACCTGTTACCCGCACACTCGTTTATGGTTGGCCATGACCATGATCACAATCGGACGTCGCCTCCTCGAACACCGCCCATGCGGAGCAGATCTATAAACCGCCGAAATAAGGATAGTAGGGGTATGATCAACGGGCAGAAGCCGGAAGAAGGCGCGGATTTATTGCTTTATCTGGCAGCATCTCCCTCGCCGGCGGTTCATTCGACTAAGACCCGAATGGAGCCTCCGTCTACGCCGCCTCAGAAGAAAGACCTCGCATTGCCATCGTCAATGATGACTACCCCTGGCGGTGGTACCCTCTTCCCCACAACACCGGGCCAGCCCTTTGACATGTCGGATTTTGTCAATATCACGCCCAGCCCTGCCCAGAAGCCGTGGAAGACGCCGATGTCGCTTAGGACGCCGACGGCGAAGACACCGCTGAGCGGAGCGAGAAGACGATTAACGTTTGATGACCCTGCACTTGGACTATAAGCTACGCTTCAGTTAAATACGCCCAATCGCTAACTAATTGCGTCGAGATCAACTACTTTATTATGGACGACGGAAACAAACACACTTTTACATTTCTACGTTTACACAACTTTTTCTCACCTTTGATGTGCACACGCACATTACGACAATACCCGGCTCTCTCGCCATGATCACTTATTATTAGTATGTTTTTTTTTTCCTCTCAAGAGGTATGGATGGACGGACAGACACAGACAGCCAGGACTGGTATGCTTGTACAACACAACACATAAGACATGGACTGCGTCTTCCTCCTTTTTCTTTTTGATATTCTGCTGGTCTTTTAATTCCGAGGTCAGTAATGTAGAATGCTCGGAGTCTATTGGTCAGGGCACACCACACCCCCTCAATTGTTTTTTTTTTTTTTCGGTAATGCTTCGCAATGATATTGCGCTTCACACACTCACCATCCTCCCAACGTATGGGTAATTTGATTCCGTTGTTTTATTTTTTTGTTTTTCCCGCAGAATCAAGAAAGCTATTACGTATGCGTATACGTAGTCTTTGTTGTTGTTATTTTTCTTCGACGATAATTTGATAGCATGGTACGTATGGATGGATGGGATGGGACGGATGGGACGGACTGAATGGACCGAACGGATGGACGAAAAACTTCCTAACGTAGGAGGCAAAATGACAACTTAGGTCGGTGCGGTGCGGTGTAAGCATAGCTCTCACAGACAGACAGACAGACAGACAGACACAGACAGACAACAAACAAACAAACAAATAAATAATGCGAAGTCTTTTTGTTCCTGCGAACCTGTTTGATCTGATCTGATCTGGTCTGATCTGACTTGATCTGGGGAACCGTGGTTGTGGTGTAAACAACAAAACGGAATAGGAGCCGTAACCGATCAATTGGCCATTGCAAAAGTGCAAAAGCCGAAATAGAAAGAAAAAAAAAAAAAAAAAAAAGCATGGAACTAAACCGCTTCGCTGTTTTGGTGAATAGATGCGTGCGAGTCAGGTAAAGAAGGGAAGTTGATATTGGGAGGGTTGCATGTGATGACGATACGATGGCTTCGTTTTTTTTTTTTTTTTTTTTTTTTTTCTTTCTTTATTATACGTAGATCTTTTACCAGGAGACGCGTCCGAAATACGCGCTCGGGAACCGGGAACTTTCGCGTTTCTGGCGTTTTTTGGCGTGGGGTTCGCGTAAAGGAGGGGAGCACTTACATAGGAGGTATGTACTTGCTGTAAGGTGTGGCCAATGGGAGGGATGGGGTTGGGATGGGAGAGGTACTTGCGGGAGGTACTTTGTGTACATCTCGCACTACTCCTGGTGGTGGTGTGTGGTGTGGTGTGGTGGGGTGGGGTACAGATGGAAGCGGGGTAGATATAGGTAGGTAGGTTTAGGTGTGCTTAAGGCTTAAGCTTTAAGGGATCTTGAGGGATCTTGAGGATGTTAGGTGTTGATGTCATATTTTAGTGCAATGATAGGCTAGGTGGCTATTTCAGCTAATGTGTATTTCTTTCTACTTAAAAGCGTTGAGAGTAGGAGAGACTTGCTTGTAAAATACCAGGACAGTTTCAAGCGATAAAAAGGCAAGAAGCATGGCATGTGTTGCTACCACGCAAGATATTCTCTATAGTCTATATAGACTAACGTCTAGACGTGGCAATGAACTCATGATATATACTTTATATTATAGATAGTGACAGGTATATGAGAGTTAATTGGAAAAGTAAACGTTCAAGGTTCTAAATCTAATTAAGATGAATTAAAAGTACATAGTTAGCTGAGTTTACGGTTTTCTTTTAATATCACATGGAATCCTAACGAGTATACTTGATATATTCTCACTTATACACGAACACTTAAGCATTAGGTATATCATAAAATAGCAGCAACGAGAAGCATTATTGCATATATGTTAGGTATGTATGAAGAAAATGGATGTGCTACCCCCTATGAGCTGTCCAAATGGTGGTAGGCTTCTCATCTCGTCCTTACCTGAATGAGAAATGGGGTGAATGCCTATTGAACGTATATGAACCTAATGCCTTAAGTTTTAACTTAAGGATTTTTGTCGCGCTGGTAAGATGGTCTTCTCTGATTGGTCGAAGGAGATTGGGGCTGGTGGGTGCTAGCGCGGCGCTAATGCAGGCTCGAGCCACAATGCCACTCGGTACGTACCCTTCCAGCCATAGGTACACATATACGTACAACATATTTATACGCTTTGTAAACCACCGTAAGAGCCGCCCTAATCAATGCATCTAATTAAATTGTCCCGTATTACTGCTAGGGCTACGAAACGGGGAGAGGCTTAATAGAGGATTGCAGCACGGTAGTGTTGTGGCTAAGGGTGGCTAGAGAGTGTAATTATAAGGGGTTGGAGGATACACCCAATCAAACGATCTGGTTGTACGGGGCCACCGGTCACCCGAGCCTTTGGGGGGACGCTGGGTGCGCTTCGCGCACCCAGCGTCCCCTAGCAGGCGGGCGGCGGCCTTATGTAAGACTTGGAACTTATCATAAAACTTAAGGTTCATGTCACCCGCAGGGGGACCTCCAGTTAATTAATAGGTACCAGGGTTATCCCTAGGTACTATTGGATAGATAACTTACCATGCTGTTTACAACAGCAGACATGCATAATCCTCAACATATATCACCATCTTTACGCCAACATATAAACTTCATGGCTTTTATTTCGGCTACGCTCTGTTCTCAATCGACACGATACGCGCGCTCCATCTATGTAGCTATTTGGGCAAAGCACACTCGAGGCTTTTTTTTTTTTCGTACCTAATATACATTCTCTCATCTCTTTATTTCCCTCGCTTGGGTATATGGGACGGGGAAAAGAACAATCCCCTCATGTCGAACAAAAACCACAAAAAAGGGAACAGATTCTCTCTCTCTCTCTATACATATTGGGGGCTAATTAGGGAATACGCCATTTCCTCGTCCCTCCCCCGTGTGGTATGGTATGGTATATCATAAGCGAGTGTGGTTTTGCTGGGTATCATGGAATGGACCCAAACAAGGAAAAAAAAAACGACCAATGCACCGTCAAAACTCCAAGCAACCCCCCTTTTCGATATGCTATATTCAACCAGCAATGCTCGCGTCATGCCTCGTCGATTGATGCTCTTCCCACGCCAATATGAGCACTATATTAACTGTGTCTTTGAGCTTCGAGCGTGGGTGTCCTATATGGCTTTGCCCACGCTACCTTTGCTCTTGCTGCTCTTAGCGTCGGAGTCCTGCCGCCCTAGTCGACTGTCAGGACTCGGCGTGAACCGCTCAACTGCCGGTCCAACGTCCGGGCCCGGATCGCCCCAGCCCATGCTACTTACGCCGCTCGAGTATTTCGACGTGAAGCTTTCGTTCCTCATATGGGCCTTTGGTGGAATATTGGGCACGCTCCCCGTATTATTGCTACTACGGCTGGCTCTACTAGCCCATCCAGCAGTGGCGTCCATGCTGGAGTTGGCGCTCCGTAGAAGATCCGGGCGATCCAAATCGAAGGGGTCTGATCGGAATCTGTTGCGTCGCGTGCCGACAGTGCCGACACTCGTCCGGTAGCTAGCATTGCTTGTCTGGCGGCTAATGCTAACATTGACGCTGTGGCCACGAGAGTGACGGGCATTTTGCACATAGGTTGGGATTCCTCCATTTACAACACCTGACGGAGCCCTAACAGCGTTAGAGTCCGAAAATGGGTTGTTTACTGCAGAAACTACTGGAAGTGTAGTCTTGGCTGCGTTGTTGCCTATAGCATTCATATCGGAAAAGGGGTCTACCGAGTCCAGGTCTAATCCTATACCGCCGAGGAAGTGCTGTTCGCCACCCACAGATATCGAGCGGCGCCGATTACCGTTTGTATCCCCTTGCATAGTTCCCGTTTCTCGCTCGGGCCGGAAGCCAAACGGAGGCCCGTTGCTTTCGGGCTCACGACGTATTTGCCAGTTGGAATTCTCATCCTCCGCCAACCGGCCCCACCAATCCACAGGACGTCCATTATCCGTTGTAGGTCCCGTATTCGAAGCGTTTCGGCTATGAGCTGGCTCCGGTAGGCCAAATTGAGAGTTGCCGCGGTCAAGGTTGACGCTTGGGCTTGGACTGCCGCTGCGCGTTACGATATCGCCAACACGCCCACGCAGTCTTCTATACTTAGCTCCAGCAGCCGCCCAGAGCTTTTGAGGGAGCGGTGTCGGGCCCAAAGATCCTCGACTAATCACATAAGGCTCCTTCTCATTGTTGCGAAATTCCGTGATGGGGGACATAGACGTCAGCATGGTGCTCCTCCGTCCATGCATTCTTCTTTTCCTCCAGATCCAGATTATGAATGCTATTAACGAGATTGCTATGATTCCACCAACGACCCCAGCCGCTATGGCTACTGTCTGACCCGTAGTGATAGCATTGCCAGTTGCTTGTTTTTGAGTATTTTGAGTACTTGGCAATTCTGTCCCACTGGCTCCAGTTTCTACTGCTGAGCTAGTGGCTTCCGTCGTCCCTATTGTTGGTAATGCCGTATTTTCGACAGAACTGGTCAACGAAGAAGAATCTACCGGTTGGTTGAAAAGGGAAGGGGTTGATAATGCAGAGTCATTATCTTGATCTGCGGAACTCGATACTTGTGCATCTGGCTGAGCAGGGGACGGGGTAGGAGATGGGGTAGGGGACGTGTCAATAAGAAGAGCAGATGAAGAAATTCCATCAGTATCAGTTACGGCTGACGCTGGAGGTGACGCAAGAACAGCGGTATCTGCTGGCGGCGACGCGGCTCCGGTGTCTGTTGGCCCTGGGAGTATTTCCGTAGGGAGGGTACTTGTAGGTGCGGTTTCTTGTTCTGCCGGGTTTTCAGGTAGGGGTTGTTGGCTTTCGGTCGTTATCGAACTAGATATAGACGAAGGCGTTGAAGTCGGGATTGGAGTCGAAGTCGAAATTGAAGAAGATAGTGGTGTCGAAGAAGTTGAACTTAACGAAGAGGAATCTGGTGACGGTGACGGTGTCGATGTCGATGTAGAACTAGAGGCTACAGGTGTTGCTTGTTCGATTTGTACTAATTTCGGCACTGCCGTACACCTCCTACCCTTACGAGTCGTAATAGAAGCCATGATAGTGAATTGTGAGAATAGATAAGGCGATACCAGTCGCAAAAGTCGAACAGGAAATAATTACCGCCACCCTGGGCAAATGAAGTCAAGATAAAATGAGACTACAAGAAAGAGAAAAGAAAACGGCCGGCGCGGCCGGGCTACGATGATCAGATCATCAATAATGGGTTGTAAGGAACAGTAAAACCCTCGTTTTCCTCTGGGAAAAAGACAGAGTAGCTTGGGACTAAACGCTCTACGTAATAGTGATATATCTGAAAGTGAAGTTTGGGAAGAAAAGCGCCACCACCTTTCGGAAGAAAGCGAAAGAGAACAACGGGATGAATGGAACTAAGGATCGTCAAACGGCTAGGTCGATGAGAATATAGACTACGCCCCCCCCCCCCCCCCCCCGGGGCAACAACCCAGCAGAGAAAAACCCCACCCGGCCCGGCCCTGCCTCCCTGGAGAGGGGGGGGGTTTTGGAGTAGAAA
>MU284100.1:80292-262238 GCA_022478815.1 Daldinia bambusicola | reverse complement strand
ACAGCTCCAACAACTTGCTTATTAAAGCTAATTTTAAAAACGTGATTTATTTTAAAAATGAACCTAAAACGGCTTGGTCGCTTTTTATATACAACACGCCCCCCCCCCCCCCCCCCTGGACTTCCACCCATTCCGAGATAACCACCTCGAGGACGTGCACTGCTACGATGCTAAGGGTTCAGGTTTGCATGTCCATCAGGTTCTGTTGCAAAGGTCTCGTCCCTGGTATGGTGTGTTTGGTGGTAAGGATATGGAGAGACGAGATTGGCTGATGTCGCCGTTGAGGAAACGAAAACGGTGGAGATCGGTTGGACGAGTCAGACAGGGGTAACCCCCAAAGCGCCGTGGAAAGCATCCAATGAGTCCCCTTAAGGAGAGTTGATAGCCTCAGAATTCCCTCTTATGGATGTGGGGTAAAACGCTTTAACCCCTGGCTTGTAACAAATCTGAAGCAGTGAGGGGGGGGGGGGGGTGTTGACGGGTTGACCCTTCAGCCGCATTCGGGTACGCCACACCATATTTTTTTCATATCGTCAATACGTAGGTATTATATCGCATAACTATTATACATAAGATATCTTGGGTAGGTATCTGCGAAATGTCAGTAGGACTCGAACCAATGTAACCGAGTATAAGGGGCTTGGGGTTGGGGCTGTTAGGACTATTATTTTACCACTCGTTACCTATGGTTTAGAAACCTTAGGTACCTTAGGTAGGTTAGGCGGTATCTAAGGTTAGGAGATATCCGACATAACGATCGTTTAAGGACGGTGGAATCGAGTGGCTTGGCACGGGATCGAACTTGTTAAGGAGCTATGGCGTTTTAACACATTAGCCATCAGTGGGTAAAATAGCAAACGGTCTCCTCTTTTTTTTTCTTATCCATTAAAGAGAATCGGGTTAAAGAGAAGAAGAGGTCATCGAACGGCTTCGAGTTTCAAAGGCAAGGAGGATAATATGATAATATAGTCGAGCCCCGACAAACTTATAGTCGCGATCGGATCTGATGTCCTCCCGAGCTGTCCAAGGGTCATTGTGCTGTAATCCACTCATATTTCCCGAGCTACCGGGTGGACATCAAACTTGACGGATCTATGCTTGCCGATATACTAGATGTTGACGTCGATGCAGAGTACCGATGCCGATGTATTGACCCGTAAAACCGTCCTTGGCAAATGTTTATCTAATTGGCAAACGGCAACTGTTTGGCTTTTGTCGAATTGTTTGTGCGAGTATTCATGGGTGATGTGATGATGATAAGAGGGGGGAAAATTAAACGAACCATTTTACAAGCAACCAGCAAAAAGGGTTCCAAACATACTATAGCAAGTACCTATGTACCCCCAAATCATCTTACTTGACACCTAGAACAGGTATAGAGAATCAGCCAATGGGAATTCATGTCGGTTGTCAGCCGTTACCTAGGCAGTACATACCTGCAGTATACTAGTAGTACTAAAGTAGCGTTTGTGGTATTTACCTATACGTATTGTATTGTACCTAAGCCGTAGCTTTATTGATCCTACCTGTACTAACTAAAAGTGCCTAACCTAATTGCTCCTATTGCTCCTACCGCTCCAACCATCAATCATCTCGATGCGGGTTGGGAAGCAGGGAAGGTACATAAGTGCTCGGTTGGTACTGGACATAAGGTCAAAAAATGTAACATTGGAGGAGGAGGTGCTACCATAGTACCTTCATGTATGCAAGGTGCAAGCTGGCAAGGTATGAGAAATGCACAGACCAAATTTGACTAATAAGAAAAAAAGGACAATGTCAAAGCTAAAAAGCTCGAAGGAAAGTCCCACCCAAACAAGAGCATAGGAAAAAAAAAACAAAAACTACCTAACAACTAACAACTGTCAAACTCCCGCGCTCTAATTCTTCAACCCATTTACAACAGGGTCCATTTCCATCCCATGATGCCTTCCAGGCTCTAGGCTCTAAGTAAACGTCACGAGCATAGCACAGCACAGCACAGCACAGCACCACCCTTCTCAATTCCTATTTGGGAAGCTGCTCGTGAACTTTTAGCGAAACCTACCTAAGTTATATTAGTTTTTAGTTTTGTTTTTTGAGACCTAATGACATCTGAAGCATCTTAAGGCCTAAGAAACTTTTAACACCTGGGACGTTACCTAGCATCTGGAACTGGAACATCTAAGAAGCGCCCCCGTCGATTGATTAACCTGGCCAAGCAGCTTGTCTACCACTGCCAGCTACTACCACAAGTTACTACTACTACTACTACTACTACTATTATTACTATTACTACTACTACAATAAGCTACCGCCAGCTTTAAAGGGGAACTGTGTCACCCATAAGCGTCATTTACAACGCGACCCCTAGGACTGTTCCCCCCTACTGAACTTCCCTACTGGACCTCTCACAGGTAGAAACCGTGTACGTACTATTATTACTATCCTGGCCTGTGTGTACGCCTTACCTTTGTCCTGCGACAACCATATTCAAGAATGTTGGGCTCAATAGTCAGCTTCGGTAAGTAGACTTGGCATCTATTTTTCTTTATTTACTATCATGAAGTACGCTGTGAAAACACAGCCGAGATACACCATGTATACACCATGTATATGCAACCAACTCGAACGAACAATATATTTCAAATTGTAACCTGAAAAAAAAAAAAAAAAAAAAAAAAAAAAACATCATATGAATATTCTTTCTCAATAAACAATTTACAATAACTCCTTTCAAAAAAAAAAAAAAAAAGATAATCTCATTTACCTCTGATCATCAATCTCATCTGTTTTATTAGTGCCAAACGCGCATGAGATCGGACCGCCGCCCAAGGATGTTCCACCAGCTGTTCCTATCAAATTACCAAAAATCAGCTCTCAATTATCTGACGCAAATTCTCACCCTTCCCTTGTTCACTTTCTACAAAAACTGCAGCGTCCCAATGAGCTTAGAGAGTCTCACTTCGCCGCGCTCGGCCTTCAGATGCATGCTGATGCTCCGCCCGAGGACGTTATCCCGGATCCGTCCTTCTTACCCGTACCCTCCGAATGGGTCGGCGTCGACTTGGATGAAGCCCGGCGTAGGGACCCAACTTTCCGACGCACCCTTTCTAATGGAAGGCTTTCTCCTGAGGCTCGTGTATTCATAGATCGCCGTGCCGAACTATCCATACCAAATCAGTCAGCCTTTAGGACCATTCGTCGTATCAAGCCCGAGCCTGGGACTCAAGCCCCACGGCTAGGGAATTGCTATGAGTTCTATAGGCAAATGGAGCTGATGGCGCAGTACTGGGATGACACCTCCTTACCGCCACTTTCTACTGAAAATGAAGACGAGTCACAGCCTACCGACTCAAATTCTGAGCCACCAGCTGCTAGTTCTTCGTCCGAGAATCCGGAAGCTAAACCCAAGGCTCCCGAACGGGTTACTTATCGCACTAATAGCGGTGCTATCATGCCGGCTGAATTTCGTCATAATTTAATCTCGTCTTTCGTGAAACTCGTAGCTTACGACTTTGGCTGCAACGTCATCCCACCGAGGGTCGAGCCTCGCTTGCAGCTGCTTTCACCCGCGTTCAAAGAAGTTTCAAAATCGGGGGTGCGGTATCACCCTCAGGTCGCATCCTACTTTCCATCGGGATGCGTGTTTCTGTGCAAGTCGCTGATGACCCGCGAAGCTGCGCGTGCGGGTATCGTCGAAGGCCCCATAGCAGCGGTATCGGCGCGCAACACCATCAATTTCCCCACTTCGGCGGAGGCGAACTTGGACTTTGGGCGCGAACTAGTCGCGGCACTAATTACCGCGCAGCACCGTGCCCGCGAAGGCCAGCCCGAAAAACGGTTTGGCGAGGGTAAATGGTGGGCCACGGAGAAGCGCTGGGGTGGAGGCGAAGGCGGCCCCATAGGACGGGAGATCGACGGCGACCCCATCGTTGGCGACAAGGATTCCGCCGGGTCCAACCCCGAGGAGTCGGACGGCGTGAAGCCGGTGCCGGTGCCGGAGACGACCAACGCGACGAGGGAGATCAAGGTGGGGAACAAGACGGTGCACATCCCCGTGCGCGGGCAGCCCGTAAGCAAGAAGCCGCGCAAGAACCTGAGCATCTACGACAGCTACCGGATGGTGCGGCTGCCGTCGACGAACTGGGACCGTAAGACCAAGTACGCGGCCGTGGGCAAGATCCCGGGCGCCGACTTCGACGACGTGTTCGTGCTCAGCAGCCTGTTCCACCACCTGTGCGTGATCCGCGTGCGCGTGCCGAACCGCCTGCTCGAGGTGTTCGCCGGCGCGCCGGACGCATACGTCAAGACCGAGTCCGGGGAGAAGGCGAGGAGCTGGGGCAAGCTCGAGGTCTGGCGCAGCAAGTGGTACGACTTGTTCATCGTCGAGGAGAGGCTCGAGGCCATGCGCCTGCTCTGGGGCATGATGGCGTACGTTATGCGCACGGAGGACGAGAGCGGCAGCGGCGGCGCGAAGGCGGATGAGGATGTGGCTATGAAGAATGCTTGAGGGTCTGGTCTATCTAGTTGGGAGTTTAGACTAGGTACCTACTCTAAACCTACCTAGTTCTCGCATCAACTAGGTACTCGAGTGCCATCCCGGATCCGGGTATCGCGAAATTGAGCTACAAGGACAGACAGACAGACAGACAGTTAGTTAGTTACCTACTCCCTCCTCCTCCTAGGTATTTGGATCTAGATTATGCGGTGGCTAGGAAGAAGGGCCTAGCATCACCGTCCCATCTGATAGACGTGAATGAAGCATATGATGAAGAATACGAAGACTAGCTATATTTCTTTTTACTATTTACATTCTTTCTTTAAACACCTTTCGCTAGGTATATTCAGTTGTTTACTTAGTACCTACCTACCTACCTTAGGTACCCATTTAGTTGATTGGTTCCCAGAAAGATGTCCTATCCACCACTCGCAAACCCTACCTACCTACCTAAGGTAGGTAGGTAGGTAGGTAGGTTACCTAACCTTTACCTCGCGGCTTGCGGCTTGCGGCTTGCACGTTTTGGATATGAAGGAAATAAAGAACATATCTAAGATAGGCACTAGGTAGACAGAACGGTATTGATGAATGCTATTGGTTTCTGCAATTCTACACCGCCAATGGGGATAAGCAAGAGGTGTACCTACCTACCTTAGGTACTGTACCTAACCTGCTCGACGTTTGACGTTTGACGTTTGACGTTTGACAGATCTGACGTAAAGTATAAAAAGTCAGAAGTCACCCTTATCAACAGAGTTTTTCTTCATTTTTCTTTTTCTTTTTCTTTTTCCTTCCCCCCCCTCGTTTCAACAGGTCCAAGCGAGATAAGTTTCAAAATCACATTAAGTAGCGGTAACAGCAGCAGCAGCAGCAGCAGTGTAGGCACGTAAGAGTTCATTCGTCTATTCATTTATTCGTTGAACAACAACAGGAGCAGCTGGAACTTGGCTGCTGAATTCGTGCGTAATGGCAGATCGGGTCGGAATTGGGAAGCTGGTGCCGTATAGTTACTAAGTAGGTATGTAGGTAGGCAGCTGCTCTAACTAGCATGCATAGTTGAAGATAATGTCGGTGTATAAGATGCTGACCACCTGTCATCCATACCTACCTGTAGTGTTCAAGGCAGGTAAGGTAGGTAAGTCGGTAGATGGGACAGCGTGTCTTGCTTATCTGGGACGTGTATGTATGCGTAGACATGCATTTATTAGAACGCTTTTACCTACAGCTTACCTGCTTGGGTATTACGCACATAATGGGTGCTCTTCTGACATGACAATACATTATTCGGTATATACCCTCTGACCAGCCTACTTACCTAAGGAAGGTAATACGTCTTGTGTAAGTGGGATGCTGGGGAGTGGCGGTAAAGGGTCTAGATGGAACTAAGTAAGTATGCGTGTATGTATGTACGAGTGCATTGCATATAAGTATTCCTATTGGAGATATTAGTAAATGCAGTACCTACCTACATACCTACGTAGGTCCCTTTTGTACGGCCAGGCTATGTGCCGTGAATTAGGTGGGTATGTGAATATGTACTTCCTAGGCAGGTATGTACGTAGAATAGGGGCTCGGGCAGGCTGGAGAATCTTCGGAAGTAGTCAACAAACCTGTTATGTCTAAGGGGCCGAAGCTGTCGAAGGGGCCGGAAACTTGGAGAAATATAAAAATATAAACAAATCGGGGGCATTGAAAAGTTGGATTGATAATTCGACGGTTTAGCTAGTTGGTAGGGGGTATTTCCTCGCCAATGGGGTAGCAATACAGCACTTGCTCGGGGGGGCTGGCTCGGTGAACTGGTATGCTGCAGCTGTTAAGCGAACCCTACATTGACAGTAAGGGGCTGCCGACAACCTAGTTCTCTATAGGTTAATCGAAATTCACTTGTGATGCTGGTGAGTCGATAGGTAGCCATCTTTCACGCGAAGGATCAAGTAGTTAGTTCCAGCTTGGCGATCACTCACTGGTAGTTTTCTCCAGGAAGCTTTGAGTCGCCTACCGCGTACCATACATGCACAATACGTGCGTATGCGCGTCCGGCTCCGCAGAGCAGATGCCCCGGGAAGTATCACAGCCCCCATTCTGGCCACTTACCTGCCTGACCATACTTCGCTACGATCCAGCCGGTCCAGCCCTCCAGGGTGATAGAAATAAGGTAGGTGAGGTAAGATAGCCGGAGAATAAGCGGCAGAAGTTGGAAATGAGTTATAAGGATGGCCTCGGAGTCTCATTCCTATAGGCCTGGTAGCAAAGGACATCAAGCAGGCTTACCTTAGCCTAGCCATATCGAAGAGCTCGGCTAGCTATTCGGTAGAATAGTTGTGGCAACGTACGACTTAGACGCGCTAGACGAGTACTCGAGCCATCTCTACGATATCATTGATCCAAATGCGAGAGGGCTTGATGAAACGTCCGGCTATAAATACCCATACAGCAACGTCGGCGCTAATCTCCCCCAGGTTTTATTGAATGGTGTGCCCCTGATGCGGAGTTTTTCCCGCTAGCCTTGAGCATCCGTACGCCGCGTTTAGAGTGGCGATGCTGCCCCTTTTCGAGGAATGTACGTTATAATCCTTGATATGATATTCCTAGCCTGCATGTCTTCCATGTACGGTATCATGTATGTTATCTCGTGTTTGTACGAGATCTTACGAATCTAGCTCGCAATAATTCCGTGATCGTCTCAAATTTTCGCTTTGGCTGCCTCACCAGCAAACGATTCCGATCACAAATATGACGTAGCAACTAGTAGGGAGATCAAAGACCACGGACCACTTCGGGATAAGTCGAAGCCTCTCCACGACCTCTCCATATTCTAGCGTAAGACATGCAGACCTTGGCATATAATGGTCTCAGATGGAGTTGACGTTCGTTGATCTAACGTGCGGGAGGGCCCGTGTTTCTATGCTCCACAGCCTAAGCGCTGCTTGGATTTGAGTTGATCGCATTAGGAAGACTTAGGCTTAGGTATTTTGTGTAAGAAGTACCTAAGGTAGTCGTCGAGGGAATACAACGTTGTTTGAATACATTGACTAAAACAGTTCTATAACTACCAATTAGATAGAATCTTCATTCGATGAGATGTGAAGATGAGGCTCTCAAAGAAAAAAAAATATGCAACTTAGAGCTAAAGATAGCTACAACAGCTGTATCGCCTCAATCGCCTCGTTTTGGCAGCTGAGCCGCCCTGAACTTAAGGTAGGGCTACAGTTTGGACTTACGCGGAAGGTAAATGATGGAAAGGGTATAGCGTAAGACCCTTCTGGCGTCAATGTCAAGCTGAATCGCGCTTGAGTTAATGTGAGTTGGAGTGAAAAGTGAAAAAACGGTGCTGTCATGCCGACGCAGAACTAATCGATACTGCATAGCATAGCCTCTAAAGAGGGTTGCATGCAACACTCCCGGCGGTAAATACACACTAGCTGCATACGTGCCCGCGTGTAGGTACATACCTACATACGTAGTATGCATGGGTGAAGTGGCTGGAAGGGTCCTGTTTAACCGACAACGCTTGTACCTGCTTAAGTCATTAGGTAGGTATTGTACAATACAATACAATATCGGTCCGCTGACTCGCAGACAGATCCGGAGTAGGTATGGCGGCATGGCGGCATGGCTAGGATGGCAGCAATGATAAACCTACCTAACCTACCTAAGCATTGACAGCTAAGGTACTTAGTTAGCTATCTAGATAGGGCTGGTATTTTCCTGGTCCATGCTGTCCCGAAAGAAAATTTAAAATTTTTGGTCCTTGCAGACGACGCGGTGCGAGGTTGCGGCTGTGCTGCTCGGCATCACCTCGATTGGTTCCTCCACACATTCTCTCATCCCAAACCGGCCCAAGGACCTGGGATTGTCTAGGGACGATGCATGTGGCGTCTGTTTGAAAGATGAGACCAAGTTTCTGACAACCTTGTACCTGGATAATTGTCTATTGTACCTTAATGATCTGCGGCGATAGTCCGTCCCACTTAGGACAGCTACTAGTTAGACTAAAAGCTTCGATGTTCGGTGGTTATACGTAAAATGTCTGTGTGTAGTTGTTTTCTTTTTCTTCATTTACTCCGTTGGCTCCGTTGGTTCCGTTGGTTACCTCCGTCTGCTTCTTTTGGCCGCAACCGAGGAGCACGTCTATCTTGAAATTTGACTCGCGGGGATCCCCGTTGCTAAGACCTACAAGCAACGGCAGCATCCCGAAAAATCAAAGACCGAAAATAAATCTGAATACTATGTATCCGCGGAGCTTAGTTGTTGATGGGTGCATCTCCGGCATATGTTCGGATGCGATAAGATTTCAAGGTGAAGTCATAGTCCACATAGCCACGATGATTTTGCAGTTGCTAGGTTAGGTACATAAACCTTATGCTACGTTGTAGATATTGTATGCGGGATGTGCATGCGTGGTGCGAAAGCGAAACTCGGTCCAGATATCCGTCTAACCACAATGTAATAAGATCTCCCACGTATTGCAGAATTTAAAGTGTGGCCTTTGGGGTGGCCTTTTCGTGCGGCCTTATGGGTTTGCATACCGCAGCCCAGCAGCCTCACTGGGAAAGTATAGGCGCAAGGTGATAGGTGGTAATAGATGGTGATAGGGACCTAAGATAATCCTTAAGGTAACAGGTAATAGGCCCACGGCTAAACACTGGGTCGGAGAAGCAAAATGTTCAGACGAAATGTTTTTCTGGTCCTGCACGTCAGCCACCATGTTCGGGTATCCCGAGCATTGTTCAAGGTTGCATTGTCCTTTACATTGGCTTGAGAGACTCGGATAATTCGTTCTTCCCTTGCCGTCTCGCATACTCCAACACGACTACAACGACGACGTGCATTTGCATCGTATGTATTGTATGTATCTCGTGCATGTATGCATTGTCTTTCGAGGCGGCTTACGGCGTCTCACGCTCCAAGAATCTCGCTTAAAGTTTTGTTGATACCGCCCTAAATTAACTTGACATGCGCCAAATCTGGTGCAACGCGGCTGATGGACTTAAGTAATATGACGGACATACGAGCAAATAAGAGTTGAGCATCCGTACGAAGTTAGGTAGTGTAGCTTGATAGATTGATAGATACCTAACCTAACCGCGGTTCTGCTGCAGTGCCATGTGCATAGGTACCTACTACAGAGGTAGGTATACTGACTTATACACACCTAAGGTAGTATAACGCCATACAAGACGGATTTCGCCGGGAGAAGCATGGTGAATTAGGTACCTGTCAAGTAGTCAGGTAATTACGAATAGAGACATACATAGCAGCTAACATCAAACTAGACTTATGACAAATGCACAAATAGGATAGCGAAGCTTTGGGTATATGCTCTTATTAGGTCGCCGATCGAGCTTGCGGTAGCAGGGTTGGCCAGGATTCTGATTCGTCCGAGGAAGATGCTGTAGAGAGATTGCGTTGTAACAGCACTGACGTGTTCCGCTGTACGGCTGTAGAGACCGGGTACAGTTAAGAGCCGCAAAGGTATAGCTGGTATGCTAATGCCCAGACTAATTCTAGCGTAAACCGTCAGAATACTATAGCGCGAGACGGCGATGCAATGTTGAACTATCTTCAGCTCCGAACTTGAAAGTCGAGGATGATTTTGGCCTGACGGCTATAAGTGTCGATCATATAGCAGAGATCAATTGGGATTCCTGAGCTGCTGAAAAGTAAACAACCATAGTAGGTAAAAAGAAAACTTCTAATCCTTGATAGAAATCCTTGATGAGATCCTTGGTTGTGATGAATCCATTGCTGAACTATTGGATTCGTTGGTCCATAACGTTGATTAGAAGACGAGGGTAAGGAACGAATATGGATAAGGTAACGAAGCATTACCTCTTCGTACAACACATTACCTCATTAGGTACGCAATATCGAGCTAAAAAAAAGAAAAAAGAAAAAAAAAAAAAAAAGAAAAAAAAAAGAAGCTTTTTGTTCCTTCCCATTACTTCGTAGTCGGTTTCTGTTTGTTCTCTTTCAAGATCCTTGCTATGACTTATTTCGGATTAGACTTGCTCATTATTACATAGTAGTTCCTTCCAGAGATTAGAGAGACTATAACAAATTATTCCATGTGGCTAGTGGCTAGACCCCTCTAAAAGATGGTCCTACCTTGGCTGCTTGGATGACGATAGCTTATTACTCTTTACGGTTACTTACTTCAAGCAGGTTAGCATGCAGAGCATTCTTTTCTGCGCAGCCACGGCGTAGAAGTTTATCATTGGTGATACAGGCCAACAGCGACCGAGGAACCCCACACGTTATCGGCGTGCCGGAGTTGGAACAAGCGCCAATGTGGTTCTCAGAAGCTAACCTTAACCACTCGATCAAGCCAAAAGCCTATGACCGCACTTTCCTGCACGTAGTTTGTGTACCTAACCATATCATAGAATTACGCACCATGAGGCAAGTACCATGCTATCATTATCCTGTATGCTAATGGCTCAAATCGTTACTAATCTACGAAGTATTACGGTACCGAACTAACTCCACACATCTTTAGGGTCGCTTTCATCCGTCTTGTCTTCCCTGTTGCAACCTACGACCCAACTTTTTTTTTTTTTTATTCTTCCAAGCCTGTCTATCTTTTACCCCCCCTGTCTCCCTTACACGGCTACTCGGAACGTTGCTTGGAATACCTCACTGTTTGCGACATCTCCGATTATTTGGTATAATTGGTATATTTTGGAGAATAACAGTCCAAATCCTTGTCTGCAGGTGAGTGCGTCTGTGTGTGATGCGCGCAAGTTGTCAAAGTCCCCTGCGCCGCAACGCTTGACCGCTGTACTGGTATTATTGTTTTTCTTCTTTTCTTCTCTTCTCTTTCCCCTTGCTGGTGTACCTACATTTTACCCTACACTTATCTCATCATATACACACACTCATGTATACATTTATAACCCAACCTGGAAGGTCTTGGCATTCATAATTCTTTTTTTTTTTCTTTAGAAAAAAAAAAAAGGTCCAAAAAAAAGGTCTTGGTATGTAGTAGTTACATGGGGGGCTGCGCTTATATCCACATCCACAATAAGATACATATCTACTTTTTTACTTATACACTAACCAGCTCCGATCAATACATACATCATACCCATTATCCACACGCGAACCGATATACAAAACATCGTGAACACCTCCCGTTCGTCTCAAAAGCTTTAAGACTTGCCTATAAGAACCTACTACCTTGTCCACCCCCCTCCGACGGCAAAATCCTTCCCCCGCCTACACTCGCCTATAATACCCCCACGGGTTCATATCGCCGATTTATATACACTACTATCACAAGTTCTTGTTACCACTAAACCTTACCTAACCAGTATTCGCTCGTCCCACTAACAACCACACGAACCAACATCGCAAATTGTATAATATTAGGTATACATACACACAGCTTAGATTCTTGACATGTCGGGTTACGGCTACCCAGGAGGATATGGTCCGCCGCAGCAACAGTATCACGGCAATTATTATCAACCGTATGGTCACCCACCAATTTCCCATACCTTACGGTTACGAGCATCGCGAACGGCTGCTGACATCGCCCTAGTCCACCCCAGCCATACAACGGATACCCTCCTGCCCAAGGAGCACCTCCCGCTCCTTACGGATACCCCCAGCAACAAAACCCTCCTCAGCCTTACGGATATAGCCAGGTGAATTGACAATTTATATGAGCTATCGGCTCATGTCGAAAGAGCCAAGTGCTGACATGCTATCCTACAGGGCCCACCACCACAACACGGCGGCTACGGCCAACCTCCAAGCCAATACGGTAGACCTGGTAAGACCGACTTTAGGGGTTGTCTTTCTGAGATGTGGGTTTAACAGAGGTATAGGACTGCCGACAGCGAACTCGAATTCCTACAACCATGGCAATTATAACGCACCTCCTCCACCGCCTTCTGGACCTCAACATTTCGGCCACGGCGCTCCTCAAAACTACGCGTTTCAGTATAGTAACTGTACCGGTCGACGGAAAGCTTTACTTGTCGGCATAAACTACTTCGGTCAGCGCGGCCAACTTCGGGGATGCATCAATGATGTGAGAAATATGTCGGCATACCTCGTCGAACACTTCGGTTACAAACGAGAAGATATGGTTATTCTTACCGACGACCAACAAAACCCCATGAGCCAACCGACAAAGCAGAATATTCTACGGGCTATGCATTGGCTTGTGAAGGATGCACGGCCGAACGATTCGCTGTTCTTCCACTATTCGGGTATGATAACGCTGGGCTGGTTGTGTAAAGATATCTAACAATGTCGCAGGACACGGCGGTCAAACCAAGGATCTGGATGGCGACGAACCCGACGGTTACGATGAAGTTATATACCCCGTCGATTTCCGGCACACTGGACACATTACCGACGATGAGATGCATCGTATCATGGTTAGACCACTGCAATCCGGAGTACGGTTAACGGCCATTTTTGACTCGTGCCATTCCGGTACCGCGCTCGACCTTCCGTATATCTACTCCACCCAAGGAATACTCAAGGAACCGAACCTGGCCAAGGAAGCGGGACAGGGCCTTCTTGGTGTTATCTCTTCCTACAGCCAAGGCGATCTTGGCGGCGTTGCGAACAACATCATGGGCTTTTTCAAGAAGGCCACCATCGGAGAGGATGCGCACCACAGAGCCATGGCGACCAAGACCTCGGCAGCAGACGTTATCATGCTTTCTGGAAGCAAAGATGATCAAACCTCGTTCGTCTACCATTTCTTTTAGATTGCCTCTTTCCCTATTGGTTTTTTGTTTGATGAACGATATATCATGAGTTCGCCAAGTGGCATAGGATATGTATACTTTTATGTATTTTTTATATATAAAAATCATGGACGGCCTGGTTATCGGTGGGGCATATAGGAGATGATGTGTACATTGGGTATCTGAGTAGAAACAAGAGGGAGGTGGGGGAGGGGAAAGGAAAAAGCATATGTTTATAATATTTTATTTTTTTGAACGCTCTAGATCAAAGTGCAGCTATTAGTGCTGTGGCTTTGCATCTAGGGCGGCGGGTTACGTTCGATCGGGTTCAGGGCTGAAGATGGAAACCCCCCCCCCCTTTCCCCCTTTTCTTTTTTCCACTACTACCACCACTCCACGACATTGGGGTTGCATACAATTTGCTAACTGGGTTTACAGGGCCGATGCAACAATCGCTTCCCAGGCTACCGGTGCCATGTCGTGGGCCTTTATTACCGCCTTGAAGAAAAACCCCCAGCAAAGCTATGTACAACTACTCAACAGCATCCGGGACGAGTTATCCACGCGGTACACCCAAAAGCCTCAGCTCTCCTGCAGCCACCCTCTGAGTACGTCTGGATTTTTGGTCTCCTCCTTTCCCGGGCGATGACCACCCGTCATATTGCTAACATACATACTAAACTTTTATCTAGATACTAACCTGCTATTTGTGATGTAAACAAGACGGAACGGGACGTTCACAGGCGTCTAACGGGCGTCTTACGGGCGGATAGGATGTCGAAATGAAGTTATGCATTTGGGGGGTTTTTGGGTTTGACGAGTAACTACGATTACGTCTGCGTTACTGCTACTACTATTACGTCGTTACTGCGTTCAACGGTTCTGGTACAGCATTCTGGGCTTCTTGGGGGGAAGGGGTGGAAAGGGGAGGGGGGCTTTCTTCTTACTCGCTCTTCTTCACATTTATGAGGCTCTACAAAAAAACAAAAAGGAAGGAGAGAACTGACTAAGTTGGGTTTTACGTTTGGGGGGGTGTTCTTGGTTGTCTATCCTTTTTTATTTTTATTTTTTCTTCTCTCTTGTTTCTAATGAAATTGTCCTAACCCCCAAAATATGTTCTATCGCTAGGTACTTAGGTATCTGAATTGATATCTGCGGTTGTACGCTATTTATTTATTTAAATACTTAGGTTTTCGTGGTGAGGGTGCGGTGAAATACTTATTGTTTTTTGTATAGTGGCCACTCCGGTAGGTGCTTGAAATTGAGAGTTCACAATATGATACCGTCGTAAGCTTATTGCACGTAGTGGTTACATTGAATTGATGGCTCGCTTTTAAGCTGATACGATGAAGGGATACGATTAGGATGTGACGAAAAATACAGGATAACTACCTCCCTTTGGATGCTTCTTGACAAATATATGACCCAAGTAGCGTTCTGAACAATTGTAGTATAATAGAGTAAGGAGGGCACTTTTTTTATATAAAAAAAGAATAAAAAAAATATAAAAAAATAAAAAAAATAAAAAGAATCATGCTTTTACTCTTTTTCCATGTCACAATCAGAGACAGATATATATTATATCCTCTCATTGCGCTGTATAAACTGAGAACACAATACATATATAAAACGTACCTTAGGTACGGTGGCCCTTTGGATTGACCTAAATAACATGATCGCTGATTAGACCCCAAGTATGGAACAACGCAACGCCCGCTGAGTTTTGCTATTGTCGATAACTTAGGTACCTAAGCTGAGGTAACTTCTCCAGCGCGATCCCGCAAGATAAAAACATCGGAGATAACCACGCATCGAATCGGTCAAGAATCGAGAATGCAACAAACAGTCAGGGCACAAGGATCATGAATTCCATTTCCATTTCCATTTCCATTTCCATTTAGGTATTCCACTCTCCTGTCTCGCCTCTCCTCCTCGCTTTATTTTCGTACCTAGAAAACTCCGGCCCGAACAAACAGTCAGACAAACCAACCAACCGCACGGTATCGTATCCTTGCTTGAGGTGTCTCCTATTCAAGGACCCCCTTCTCTCTCTCTCTCTCTCTCTCCTTATGCCAGTATCGCCCTCCTGCCTCCCCCTTTCCCCTTTCCCCTATTCTCCTACCCCCTTATCCCAAAACACGAAGAAGAAAAAACACCATAGAATGTCATATGCCAGGTATCAAAACGCGTCAACGCCCCGGCCCGCGCGCAACACAGCACGGGCTATGCTAGCTAAGAAAAAAAAAAAAAGGGTCCTTGATGTCCAGATTCCCGGGAGAAGGGAGAAACGAGGAATAATGAATATATGTATGTGCAAAAGCTTGAAGACGACGACGACGACGGTGGTGGCGGCAACAACAGCAGCAACGCCATCGACGGGGGGTATAAACATAATTTTAGTTCCCTCGAACCCAGATCCGACCCGGTCCGATTCAGATCAGATAAGTTCGACCTCCTCCTCCTCCCTCCGTTTCCCCTCCTCCCACGCGTTGACGAGCCTCTTGCGCGTCTGCTCGTGCTCGCCCCACTGCTTGGCGCCGATGCGCATCCGCGCCACGGCCCGCAGCACGCTGGCGAACACCTTCAACTTGCTCGGCGCTGCCGCCTTCTTCTTAGACGAGTGCTCGCGCTTCCGCGAAGAGAGCAGAGCGTCCGGAGACTGGATGCCCAGTTGCTTGTGGATATCCCTTAAGATGCGCAGGTCCGCTTTGTTGCTATTGGGGGAAAAAAAGTTAGTCGTTGAGTTTCATTGCGAGATAGGCATGCATGTATGTATGGATAAGGGGGGTATGTGTATGTATATATGTGAACTTACCAAGCCTCTGCAATCTCCAGTTGTAGCGCTAGGTACTTCTTAGCGAACGCGGCGTCGTTTCGTAATTTGGCCTCCCGCTCCCATCTCGCTTGCATCCACCGCATTTGTAGAGCTAGGCCGCGGATTTCCTTGCTATGTCGCTTCTCCGCCGCATCCGCCGCGCGGATTACGGCCTCGTGGTCCCGCTGGTCGACCACATCCATGACGATATCGCCGTACCGGAAGCTGGCCTTCGTGCCTCTCTTGGCTATATGAGGCGTATAGGATATACCCGAGTTATTAGGTTCCGAGTTCTTCGACTCGATCCAGGCCAGTGCTTCCTTGGCGCCCTCTTGTAACCGCTCGCAGTCAGCTTGGAGCTTTTCGGCTGATGCCTTGTACGCGGCACGTTCGCTTCGCGCTCGGTCAAGTTTTTGACGGAGCTCTTTGCATAGCGGCGCAGCATAGTCTAGATCTTGCTTCGCTAGTTCAAGCTGTTCCCGTAGTTCCTCACATAAGCGATTCGCCTTCTCCGACTCCCTAGTCGCTCGTCTTAGGTCTCGCCTTAGCCCTTCAGCGACACGATTGGCCTGCTCTACCTTTTGGTCCGACTGTTGAGACTCGTGCTGAGCTGCACGCTCCGCTTGTTGCTTTAGACGTTCGCATTGGCGCTCGACATCAAGTAGTTTTCGATTCGTATCTTGGAGCTGCTTTCTAAGGTCTTCAGAAACTCGATTGGCTTCTTCTAACTGCTCCCCTAGACCAACGGCCGTTTCTGACTGGTTGCGCCTCGCTAGTTCAAGCTGCCATCTGAGGTCTTGGCACACTTGATCAGCCTCATCTAGCTTTTGAGCAGCGTCTTCCGATTCCTCATCTAGAGTGGCTTGGAGTACTTCGACCTCGTCCTCTAAGGCTTCTATCTTCTCAGCCTGAGCTTGGTACTCCAACTGACTCTTCCGAAGGTCTTCGCGAACGGTCGCAACCTCATTTCGTAGTGCTGTCAGCGAGGATTGTCGTGTTTCTAAGTCTTGTCGTAAATTATCTATCTGACGGCTGAGTGCGACCTCCTCATCCTTGTGGCGCTGAGCCTCGCTGTTCAAGGCGTCTTGCAACTTCATCTCTTTGCTTGAGAGAGTACCTTCGGCGTCGCGTAACCGATCGATTGTCCTCTCAAGTCCGGTAGCCCGTTCTTCGAGACGATCCCTTTGCGCCTCCAAGTCACGCCTCTCAGTGTTCCATTTTTCGCTGTCGCTCTTGTAGAGACTATCCTTCTCGCGAATAGTAGTATGGAGTTGAGAAATATCCTCGTTGAGACGGTCGATTTCGGATTTGAGCTGATTGCGGACATCTCGCTCAATCTGGCGACCATGATTCCTTTCTTGATCTAAACTGAGTTCTAGATCGCTTACTTGATTGCGTAAACGGTTGATCTCTCGTTGTAGCGAACTAGACTCGTCCCCAGAAGTAGTCTGGCGGATTCGAGCATTCGCCTTTTCATGATCCAGGTCCGTCTCAAGTTCCTTGACGCGTTTCTGCAGACGCTCCACTTCTCGTTCCAAAGATGCCGACGCGGATTGACCTCCAGAGGCTTCTTTGCGAACTTGGGCGATCTCATCTTGAAGATCGGCAATATTTTCGTTGAGTCGATCGACCTCTTCTTTATGCTTTGCATTGGCTCCGTATAGATTCTGCAGGGCGCGGGATTTCTCTTGACTAAGACTCGTCTCCAATTCGTTTATGCGTTTTTGCAAACGCGAGACCTCCCGCTCTAAAGAAGCCGAAGCTGTTTGTCCACCGGATGCTTCTTCACGAACCTGATTGATCTCGTCTTGAAGATCCGCGACATGCTCGTTTAACTGATCAATTTCTTCTTGCTTGCGGTTTAAAAGATCCGCGATATCCTCGTTTAACCGATCGATTTCTTCTTGCTTGCGGTTTAAGTCGCGTTCAGTTGGTCTACCGGATGCTTCTTCACGAATACGATTAATCTCGTCTTGAAGATCCGCGATATCATCGTTTAGTCGATCAATCTCCGCTTGCTTGCGATTCAAGTCGCGTTCACTTTGTGATGCGTGTGCTTTCTCTTGATCCAAACTAAATTCGAGCTCCTTAACTTGCTTTTGCAGCCGCGCCATATCTCGTTGCAAAGAGGCTGACTCGGCTACATCTTGCTCGAGAGCTGTGGACTTTTCCCGCCAATGGTTGACTTCCGTCTGAAGACGTACAACCTTTTCTTCGACTTGGCGAGAGAGACCCTTGGTGACGAGAGACTTGTTGGACATCTCTTCTTGAAGTTCTTCGAGATCCGCCTCGGCTCTATCTTTATCTGATATTGCAGCTTCGAGTTGAGTTTTCATGTCCTCAACTTGCTGCTCAAGCCGTCGGACGTCGGATTTGAGGTCTCCAATAGTGCCTTTTGCTTCATTGAGCTCGTCGCTTGACTTTTCGAGCTCAACTACTCTCTCTTGGCTGGCATTCAACTTCTCGTCCAAATCGTTCAGCTCCTCGTCACGGTCGTTGATTTCCAAGTCTTTTTCTCGTAAGCCTGCTTCCAAGTCGCGAATTTTATCCTGTAATTCCTCCAGTTTTCCCAGATCCTCGGGCGACTGTACTTGTGTTTCGAGATCGGCAACCTTTTTTTCAGCAGATTTCCATTTCTTTTCTGCCTCCTCTAGCCGCTCATTCAATCTGTCCACTTCCTCTTCACGCTCGCCAATTTCCCGGTCCTTTTGGCGTATATCGGCTTCGAGGTCGCCAATCTCGTCATGCAACTGATCAATTGCATCTTGATCCTTGCTTCCTCTTTGCAATTGTCGTTGTAAGTCCTCGATCTTAGCATCCTTGTCTTCTAAACTTCGTCGTAATGCTTCGATCTCAGCCCTCTGGTTCTGATCCGCGTACTTCTTCTTGGCCTTTTCTTGGATTTCCTCTATTTGTTGCTGGTAGGCTTCCAGGTCCTTCTCTGCGGCGGCCAGGTGTTTCTTGTACTTGTGAAGATCCCTCTGCATCGTGACTTTGTCGACCTTGAGTTCCGTGTTTTCCTTTAAAGCGGCCTCACTAAAACCAGGACCAGTTTTCCTCAATGCCTCTTCGAGAAAGTGAATCTTCAGCTTCAGTCCGAAGTTTTCCTTCTCGATCCTATCGATGACATTCTCTTGCTCCCGAAGCGACAACTGATTTCCATCCTGCAAGGGACCCTTATTACCAGTTCTTCGCGGTAATACAGCTAATGGTGTGGATGCTGCGCTGCTATTTTCTACCTGAGGCAAAGGCGTGGATTCGACGTATGACTCGCCTCTCGAAGGACCGTATAGGGAAGTCTCGACAGGAATGTTAGTCATGTCTATATCCTCGTTAATCTTGCTCAGGGTGGGCGTGGATACGCCGTTCGTATTTTCCTTGCCGAACCGGCGGGCGCTATTCCGCGTCGCAGACTTGAGCATAGGTGTGAATTCTGCGCCGCCAATTCCAGCCGGTAGGTTCCTCTTGTCGCCTAAAGGAGCGCGATTATTCCCGCGCGGTGTTCGCAAGTTGACACCACGGCCATTTCGTAATTGTTGTAGAAGATTGTTGTCTTTAGATGGGGAATGAAATGATGACTCTTGCGTCATATCAAAGTCGGGAGGTGCCCGACTTAGGTAGGTGGCATCACCTAAGTTGGTTCGGGGAGTATCCATCTCGGCGATGCGAGAGGTGGGATGAGGAAAATAGTGCCGTACAAGTGGGATTGAATATCGCGATGTGCCGGCGTGAAAATTTGGCTAACCATGAGACAGTAAATATAGTTATTGCAGTTATGGTATGTAGGAGTGGGTGTGTTTGTTTTTTTTGGATTTTGAAGAAGGGAAGTTGAATATCGGATTGTTATTGTTGGGATTGTATATAATTGGATTGTATCAAAAAGATGGAGGACTGGTTCTTTTTTATTCTTGTTAACACGGTAGTTTTTGCTTATAGACGCGTTTTGGCCGTGTTTACTTCTGTAGCCGGGTTCCTGAGCTCAAACAACCAGAAAAAACCTAAAGTGCAAGGTACGAAGTACATTTGCAAAACAGAGTACATTAGGTACATATAACCTACCTGGTAGGTACGTACCTAACGTTATGTAGGTCATTCGGTACGACTAAACCTTAACCGCGTTAGCCTCATGTATTATTTTTCGTGATAAGCCTTATCGAGAAGTAGCTTAGCAGCTTAGTCTAGCGAGAACCCTGATAACCAGCGACTGGAGGTGGGGGAATGAGACATGGATTCCTTAAACATACTAGCGCCATGGTTTCCACTGGAATCATTGCCTCTTGACGTATCAGACCCATTGAAATTCGCATTATTCCTTTCCTTCATCACAGTTGATCAGTCGCATCCCGAGACCTGGACACTGACATTGCTTCCCTTTTTTTCTACACAAAAAATTGAATCAATTCGGCGCAAACTTGTCAGCCACCTCAGTGATAACATGCGCACTACTAACATATTTAATCCAAGCATCCGTCGTCTAGGAAGGATTTAACAAATTTTAAACTCTGCTTATAAGCGGATCGCGTTCGGACAAGAAAATGGCATCTATCAACTCGTTGCCGGACGAAATCGTCCATCATATTTTACTTTACGTATCTCCGGAAGAGACTTTATCTAAGGTCGCACTCCTATCAAAGCGTTTCAACAGAGTTGCGCATGAACCACTCCTATGGAGGTGGTACTGTAAACATACCTTCAAGTATTGGGAAGCCAGTCATCACTTCAAAGAGAGGTTGAACGGCTATTTGCGCGGTACCGACTGGAGGCGACTATTCTTGCTGCGGCTCGGACGCAATGCCTACATCGCGCGTCTACTTGACGGCATAGTCGCTTCTCGCGTCTCTCGCTTGCAGAAGATGGAACAGATCTGCCTTTACGGTTATGACGCAAAAGATTATCTCTTAGGCCAGTGCCACGCTCCCGAGTCTGCTAAAGACGTTTTGGCGCGAAGGTAAGCTCAATTAAATTTATATCACATGTGTTGGAATTATTAGTCCTAATAGGAGTCGCGCTCGACGCAAATTATAGATACTATTCATGCGCTGTTCTTGACAGCATACATCGAAGCCTTGCTATAGAAGAATGGGCCAAGTATCAAAAGTTCGCGGCACATCGCATTGATGAGGACACTCCAAATAGCGAAAGACTGAATTGCGGCATGCGCCTTGAGCGTGCCCTAGGCGCTTTTGATATGTTTATGCTTCACGATAACGAGGGTGATTTGGATGAGGTAGGTTTGATCATGCTATCATATCTACCCTACCTAGGTGAGAATGTGGCTGACTCTGTTCTGTGTACTTGTAAGATTACCGAATTGCTGGATGATATTGCGTACCGATTCCAAAGTGCTCACCCGTACTTTGACGAGATGACTACGCGTCAGAAGGCCATCGCCCTATCTCGATGGTTGCGCTTGAACAATATGACCGGCTTAAACGATCCTACGGAGCAAACTTATCGTTATCTCCGCAACTGTTTGATCGGCAGGGCTCTTCGAGATGAGCGCCATCCATCATTGCCGATTATCTCCGCCGCGATTTACTCAGCCGTAGCATCGCGACTCGGCTTGGAGGCGTATCCCTGTGCTCTACCTAGCTACGTTCATGCCACCGTTTTGTCCCGGCCAGGCATGACACTAGATGATCGGCCCTTAGACGAACCCTCCCAACGTCAAGAGCACATGTTCCTAGATCCTTATACGCTGGAAGATGAAGTTCCTCTGGACCGGATAATTGAATTCCTATCTAGGCTCGGTATCCACACGGGCCACGGCAACTTGCTAAACCCCACGTCCACGGATCTTATCGTCATGCGCACCGCGCAAAACATACGCGCATCCTTCACTAGCTTCCGAACTAACGAGCGACCCCTCGCCCAAATCATCCCCATGATCGAACTCAACCGCGGCGACTGGGCTCGTAATCTGCAGCCGGCCCTGTACAGCATGATATGGGCGAGCATCATGATGGTTCCCGTGCTGCCGGATAGCGATGAGATACGCTGGGACTGGCAGCAGGACGTGCGCGATCTGCTCTCGGCTTTCTACGAGCACTTCCCCGAGGATGCGTGGCTCGTGGAGAAGTATGTATGTCCCATGTACGACACTTTCGCGGCTCCGTCGCGTCGCCGAAACAACTGGGAGCTTCCTTCGAAGAGCGTCATGGACCAGATTAGGCGCATGAGACGGGCCGACGCGTCGGTACAGCCCGCCCGTCGGCGTAGCGATCTTGCCAAGGGTGTGAAGGTCAAGTACCACGTTGGTCAGGTGTTCAAGCATAAGCGCTACGAGTACCACGGCCTGATTCTGGGCTGGACCGTCGAGGGCTCGTCTACCTGGAGCGACGACCCGTTGTCCCCAACTCAGAGGCCATGGTCTACTTACAACCAGCCGTATTACAGGTGCATGTAAGTCCACTGCTCTCTTTTTTTACTATAATCCGTCGGATTTATTTATACTAACATATTTACAGGTCCGGCACTGACGGTTCGGACCAGCACCTCATCGCAGAGGAGAACATTGAACTATTGGATTTACGCGGACGTCCCGAGTTGCTACCGCCGGAGATCAAGGACCTGATGCCTATGGCGGGCAAGTTCTTCAAGCGCTGGGATAGCGAGCGGGGGGTCTTCATCAGTAATCAGAAGGAAGTGTATCCTGAAGATTAATAAATGACTATCGCCTAAGTACTCATCAGATCAGCTGCTACTGCTACTGATCTCGTATTCCTAATCCTGGCTGTTCACCTATCCCCCCCACAGCAGTGGGGCACGGGTCCATCCAAAACACTCTTTATTATACCCATGTATACGACTTGACTTCGATATTGTTTTAATCCCACTAATACGGCTGCGGAAATGCCTAACTCCCTTTGATACCAGACATACCATTCTCACCTCTACCTACCACCCTAATATGTACACTTAGTTACCTCTTTAAATCATCACAGGCCTGTTTCGTATGCTTTAAGCGCGTATGGCGTCTGCTAGGATGGTGGAACGTGTTGGAATAATGTAGTGTACGATAGATATAACATCGATTATACGAATTAATTACTGAGTACCTTTTGTATTGTTTAAGATCGGCGTGGTTCATATTGCACATTGATACTAGGTACCTACGCATATAGCAGGACACAGATGCCCCTAGCTTTGATAACTCTATTCACAGCTACCTACTGGAGTCGTCGTTGCGATTCGGTAGGTATTTGTGAGTGGTAATACCACTCATAGGTCAGACAGACAATTGTGCTATCAAGAAATACACTTTTGGCTCAGCGGTATGTTCTCTCAGTATTTGTGATCCCGTCTGTGTAAGAGTGCTAGTCCTGACCCAACACAGTCGATGCTTCTGTAGCATAGATATTTTACGAGGGACCTTGTATTAATATCCCCATCACCGCCATCGAGACACGATACGATACACTACCCCAACAAATCGCTCCAACACAAGTCCACCCAGGAAAACACATACTGCTTATCTGGTATCATCGCCGTGGACACAATACCCATCTATATCTCTTCTCTTTTTATATACACCTAGTTTAAGTAAGGTAGTTAACGCAACCCGCACTTTCAAAGCCCCCTAATCGCTCACTCCCTTTATTTACACTCCAAACCTAATACCTCCTCCCCCCTTCCCCGCTGCTTACCCCTATTGCCTTATTACGCATGTATCTACGGTAATCACCTACCTAACCTTATGTAGATAGGTACGTACCTAAGGTAACTTAACCAGTCCACTGACCTTAGATACCTAGGTTGCCTTGCGCTAGCTTAGCTTAGCTTGCACTTCTACTCCCTTACCACCTCAACCCTCTCAATAACATCGCCCCCGATCCGCGCTATCTCCGCCAGTATAGCCGTCCTATTAACCTCGTACATAGCACCACCCTTATCGGCCCCATTGCCACCACCACTACCAATACTCCCTTCCTTACCACTCTTAACACTCCCGCTCCCGCTCCCGCTCGCACCGGACGGCCCCAACGAACACGGCATATGCGCCGTGAACGCGCGCGCGTGCAGCAGCGGGTTCCACAGCGCCCCGATGACGCCGTCCTCCAGCCCGCCGTGGAAAAACAGCAGCGGGCTACCGTACATCTCCTTCAACTGCCTCAGGAGACTTCTAGCGGGCGGTTCCAGGAGCGGCAGCGCGCCGAGCCCCGTCTCGTCGGCCAGGTTCTTGTACTGCGAGCGCCTGCTGCTGCTACCGGACGAAGACGCCGCCGCCGCCGCCGCCGCCGAGTCCGCCCGGGTGATGCTCCTCAGCGCCTTGGGGGCTAGGTGCAGCAGGACGTCGTAGTCGCGCAGCGGGGACTGGAACAGGCTGCGGAGGCCGAGATCGACGCCCTTATCTTTGACCGCTTTACACGCGGACCGCGCGAGGCTCGTCATCCGGGTGGCGACGACCTTGGAGGGCCCGTCGTGGGTGTACGCGACGCCGCTGACGTCGTGGGAGGTAGCCGCGAAGAGGACGGTGCGGTTCATGTTGGGGTCGATCTTGCGCCAGGCCTTGAGGCGGGTGCCGATTTCCAGGCGCTGCGAGGTCGACAGCGAGCCCGCCGAGTCGACGACGAGGGGCTCGTCGCGCCAGTCCCACCGCGATAGCATGAGGAGCGTTCGGAGGAAGCCGGTTATGGCGCTCGAGGGGGCTTGCCATGGGTAGGGCTTGAGGAAGGCTTGCAGGACGAAGAGCTCTATTACCTCTTCGTTAAAGTGGCACGATAGCTTGTGAGAGTCGAACCAGTATTTGGTGAGGCGTATGGAGGAGGATAGTGCGGGGAATCTAGTACAGAAAGTAGAGATGGTTTGGTTGTGGAGTGGCAAGTTGATGTACATGCGCTTGTACAAGGCGAGTAGTTCGGCAGCTTCCGTGCGAACATGACGCTCTATCGTCTGGTCCTTTGTGCGTCTATCTAGTAGAGCCTCCTCGAGATCGCTATACACGCGGAGTCTGAAGGAAGCGCCATCCTCGTAGACTATGTCTAAAAATGCCAGGTTCTCATCGTCGCGGGTGGTGTTCTCCATCCCGATATGTGTCCTGACATTCCCTTTGACTTCCTCTAAGGAGCTGGCAATTTTCAAGAGGAACGCAACCTTGGCTCTCTGGATGGCCGCTAAATTTTCGGGCCATTTGCCAGATACTTCGAAAGAAACCACGACCTCCATTGGCTGTAGTAAAGGTTTCCTGAAGTTGAATTCCGGCACAGATAATGATGTGCGCCTCAAAGCTGTGCTAATAGGGGCCACTTGCTTTATATGCAAGGGCAGATCTTCTAGATTACGGATATCCCCTTCAAGATTCTCGAAAGCCTCCCTCGCCGCATCGAAGGCCACCTTTTCCGAGGGAGCAAATGATACGACTTTAGGCATATCTTGTCCATAGAATTCGAGATCGCCATCAGCTACCTGTAGCCGCAGCTTCAGGATGTACCGTATGATGGCCTCACATATTCCGGGGAAACCCAAGTAGCTATATTCTGTCCAGTCAAGGCTCTCAACGATATTCCCATCAGGGAATTGCCAAAGATCTGATTTTTCGCCCCAGAACTCGCGGAATTTAGCCGCTTCTTTCTTCTGTTCGTATGGTGGGCCATAGTCACGGCCCTGAGATGCCTTCAGGGGATCTATGATAATTCCAACTAGAAGGCTGGCATTCTTCGTTTGGGGTATATTTGCCGAGACAGGCCACGTCCCCGTCTCTGGGAGGCTAATGTGGATTAACTGTGCTCGTTCGCCTAAAGCCCTTTTTACTGTATTATATAATTTGGTGCTGAAATCGCACACAAATCCTTTGCGGTCAACGGATTGAACTCCTTCCTTCGAGTTAGGAAGTTTGACACTCATAAGAATATCGAACGTCTGTAATGGTTGATCAGCTTTGACAATAAATAGTGGATCAAACTGGTCGTGTGGACTATCGTTGATTGCTGAAAGTGACCATTTAGCTTGCTCCGTCAGCATCGCTATAGACCATGGCGTCATCTTGTAGAGGACATTGATCCCACGAGCAGTATCATATAGAACTGGCATGGATTGACGAATAGATTCCGGGTCGTGGGAGTCCTTGCCAATAACTAATGCCTTCTTCTGCAAGTTTGCCGAGACGATGTATTGCAGGGTTGCCTTAAATAGCTGTGTGCTATGTAGTGAAGGCGAAAGTACTGCCTCTCCTTTTCGGCCACCGCCTTGTAAGAGAAGTGCCATCAGAACTGCCCATTCAAAATGACCGAAACCGCCATTGCTAATATTGCCGCTGAATCCTCGCTGTTGGAGCCATATACGACCCAGAACACACGCATCTTTGAATGCGGAACAGGACTTCACAGTCCGATAGAGTAATCGTAAATAAGAGGGGAATAGACCTTCGGCCTTGAGGGTTGCGTTATAAAAAGGCGTAGGTACTTTTGTGTCTTCGCCCCCTTCGGATTTGCTTTGCCGGATAGCATTGCTGACTGCTGTGAGCTTTCCCGCTGGGAAGTAATCTTCGGGAGCGCATGGAATTATACGGATCGCCGGGATTGGTTTTCGACGGGAATTCGACTTCTCTGAGCCATCTTCTCTGCTCGCGGTATTCTTTGATCGAGCAACCAGTATAGGTAATAACATGTTCCCGTGCATGTGATCGAAAACGAATTCGGTGGTTGCGCCCAACTGATCTCGAAGATCAGCGGCAATATAAGCCAAATAGTATGCCCTCTTATAGAAATAGCGCATATTCAAGTAGTCTTTCTCTTGGAAGATGGAGGAAGGCATGACAACAATCATGTCAACTGCTAGATCCGGTTGGGATTTCGTATTAGTCTTCAGGATCCAACTGCCCGCCACGTTGACCTCGGCTGGCCTCTCGAAGGAGAGTTTGTAGGGAGCATCTTTCGCTGGTTGCGGATCGGGGTAAGGAATGGTGATGCGATTGGTCTTTTCGAAACTTGCCGTCACGTCGCCAATCTAGTTGAACGAAATCCAAAAATCAGACACTACCACGTTCGACCAAACGGTTTGTAAGGGGGTTGAAACTCACGGGAACGGGAAGGTGAGGTTCGGCGGCCTCAATGACATTTTTGAGCTGTCGCAAAACATCTTCGACGTCGGAAGAGGTCTTGCCATAATCGAACTTGACTTCCTTCAGCAATTCTTCGGTCTCTAAAACGAATGCGCTCGCGCCGGAGGAACCCATGGTGGCAGCTGTCGCATTTGCAGCTTCGAAAGTTGGCCCACCATCTGCGTGATCCAATTTGCGTCGCTTTGCTGTGCCTGGTTCCATTTTGTATTCGAAATGGGTCCGGGGGACCAAGAAAGTGAAAGTGCACGGATCTAGTTGTTGAAGTCTATTGAATACTTCGTATTTCCCCCCGGCTAGTTTTTTTTCGATATTTTGCTGGCACTGACCCCCCAATTCAAATGTTTATCAAGTTCTCAGTTCCAAACTTCAAAAAATTAACCAAAGTTATTGTATCGATAAGAGACCCTTGTTCGTGGCTCACGCGTTTTTAAAGTATGTGGCTGATAGATTTGATAGGCTTAATTTTAAGTACCTAAATGAACAAACATTGGATCTTCCCTGCTCCCCCCGGAGGTACATACTGGATGTAACCTATTACCTGAGGTACTCGGGCACTTGCATGATCCTTCAACGTCATCTGCCGAGTTGCTCTTCCTATTTGTTTACATAATCCTTGAATAAACAATTTTTGCCGCTATTTTCCGAGCTGAAAATAACTTGGAAGCATCTCAAGCCGCTGCTGGCCCATACCTAACCCAATTTTCCCAGGCACTCCAGTCAGGTACAATACAACAAACGAATGGCGCATAGAACCATCCAAATCTGATATCGATTTCCCCACACTCCGCTTTGCATCTCTACCTAAGTTCTAACTGCCGTTGATTGTCTCCGGCGCATATAATCGCGGATTCTAATTTATCCCATCGGAGCAATGCCTCCTTTTCTCCATAACCACTTGTAAGCGCATACAAAGAGGCTAGCCTACGGATGATATCGAGTAAATCAGGTGACTATTTCTGTTAGTTGTAAGCTGGTTTCGTTGAATTCCATCCCTAACCGAACACTGCCGAGCGCGGAGAACGAATGTAAATACAAGAGGCATGCATTTTTTTTTCTTTCCTTTCCACATTAGAATAAAAGGCTCTTTTTAATTCTTTCGTTTTGTCGTGTTCACCGTATATACCATAGAATTGGTCATTAGCCTGTCTAGCGATTCTGTTGTTATCCGAACCGTCGTTCATCTTGCCACATAGACTATTCCCGTCGCGATGCCTTCCGCAGCAGTGTGCATGAGAACGCTGAGAGCTTACTCTCGCTACGGTTCAAATGTAGGTGAATTAAACTCACTATCCAATGAACTTACTAAAAGTAACACATTTAATTGATTGGTATTTTTAGCATGTTAGACTATTCGCCAGGACGTTTTCTGCAACGTCCAGGCGCGCCGAGATTAATAAGGTGTATCCGTCTGCTACTGAAGCTTTAAAAGACATGAAACCGGATAGCACGTTATTATGTGGCGGATTTGGTCTTTGTGGTGTTCCAGATACCCTGATCGACGAGGTTTTAAAGAAACCTGAAATCACAGGCATAACAGCGGTCTCAAACAATGCTGGAACGGATAAATCCGGCTTAGGGAAGCTCTTAAAGACGAAGCAAATCAAAAAGATGATCGCCAGTTATATAGGCGAGAACAAGACATTCGAACAGATGTATCTTACGGGTGAGGTTGAGCTGGAGCTCACGCCTCAGGGCACGTTGGCCGAGCGATGCGCCGCTGGCGGCAAAGGTATCCCGGCCTTCTACACCCCCGCGGCTTTTGGCACCGTAGTGCAGACGGGCGAGCTACCTCTCAAGAACAAGAGCGACGGAACTCCCGACGTGTTCTCGTACCCAAAAGACGTGAAGGTCTTCAACGGCAAATCGTATCTCTTGGAGCACGCCATTGCCGGAGATTACGCCTTCGTCAAGGCCTACAAGGCGGACAAGCTTGGAAACTGCCAGTTCCGTCTTGCTGCTAACAACTTCAACGGTGCAATGGGCCGAAATGCCAAGATGACCATCGTTGAAGCCGAGCACATCGTCGAACCTGGCGAGATCCCTCCCGAGGCCGTCCACTTACCAGGTATCTACGTGAAGAGGGTGATCCAGAGCACAGCGGAGAAGAACATCGAAAAATACACCTGGACGAAAGATGAAAACGACGCGGATGCGAAGAAAGCGCTGGGCTCAGGCGACACAGCAGCTAAGCGGGAGAGGATTGTTCGCCGCGCAGCTAAGGAATTCAAGAACGGCATGTACGCAAACTTGGGAATAGGCATGCCTATGCTCGCGCCCGGTTTCGTAGGTCCCGAAGTAGAAGTGCAGCTGCAGTCCGAAAACGGCATCTTGGGTCTTGGACCGTACCCGAGACCAGGCGAGGAGGATGCTGACCTTATCAACGCCGGAAAGGAGACGGTGACGCTAAAGCCGGGTGCTGCCGTTTTCGGCAGCGAAGAGAGTTTCGGCATGATCCGTAGCGGCCGTATCAACTTGACGATCCTGGGAGCTATGCAGGTCAGCGCTACGGGAGACCTCGCAAACTGGATGTTACCTGGAAAGGTAAAGGGGTTCGGCGGAGCGATGGACTTGGTTAGTAACCCGAGCGCGACGAAGGTCGTCGTTACTATGGAGCATACGGACAAGAAGGGAAATGCGAAGATTGTCAAGCAGTGTGCTTTCCCCCTGACGGGCCGGGCTTGCGTGTCTAGGATTATTACGGAGCTGGTAAGTGCATGCATATATAGTGTGATGTGCGTATTTTTTCGCCGATGGTCTTGCTAATATGCTTATTAGGGTGTATTTGACGTCGACTTCGCGCATGGTCTTACCTTGATAGAGATTGCGGACGGCGTGACGGTAGATGAGATTAAGAGTAAGACGGAGGCGCCATTCCGGGTTGCGGATGACCTCAAGCCCATGTTATGAAATACGACAAAAAAACAAAAGTGTAAATATCCAACTACTGCATAATATACCATCAAGTGTTTTTTGAGTTTAAATCGTTAACACGTTATAGCTTATAGGATGTAAAGTGAGATAACCTGTAATTCAGCTTAAAGATGTAATCTTTTCCTAACAGACTTATACACGTCCTTGTAATGTACCATAGCGGACGTGGGTATATCTGACCAACGGTTTTAAAAACGTAAAACCATACCCCCTCATGTATGCATTAAAAAGAATAGAAGCGTTCTAAGATTAAAATGGTTTTAAAATCGTAAAATGGTTTTATATTAAAAGCTATAATAAAAAAAATAATTGCTCGAGTAATTTTTAAACCTATTTTTTTTATTTTATTTTTATTATTATTTTATTATTATTTTATTATTTTATTATTATTTATTTTTATTATTATATTAAATTTTATAAATTAAATAATAAAATTATTTTATTTAAAATTTATAAACTTTATTATTAAATTATTAAAAATTATTTTAAACTTTAATTAATTTTTACCTTTATAACTTTAAATTAAAATAAAAATTTCTTAATTAAATTAATTATTAATTAAATTAATTATTAATTATTATTTTAATTAATTATTAATTATTATTTTAATTAATTATTAACCATTATTTTAATTAATTATTTTAAAATTATAACTTTTATTAAATTATAATAAATAATTAATATAATAATTAATTAATATAATAATTAATTAAAATAATAATTAATAATTAAAATAATTATAATTTAAATAAATATATATATATAAATAATATTATTATATATATATAATAAATTTTATATATTAAACTTATTAAATGAATTTTTAATTTTTAAATAATTTATTTAATTAAAATAATTTTTAAATTTTAAAACATTTTTATTAAATAAAAAATATATATATAATATATACCCTTTATTTATTTTAATTTTAACTAATTAAAGCTTTTAAAACCATAAACCATTTTATTTAACACAATTATTTTACAATTAAAAATATTCTTAAAAAACCCTTACATCCGTTATAATAGGTAATAATAGGTACATACCTTAAGTACTTAAGGTAATATATATGTATATTGCAATAGCACCCCCGTAGCACCCCCGTAGCACTGTAATTGGATATAGAACTTTCTATTATAAATCCTTGCTGAGTCTTGAGGAGGTAGTGACGATTACCTCGTGTAAGGGGCATGCTTGTTGCAGTTAAGTTTAATGGAAGTAGCACCCTGGACGACGGCTAGACTCAGCAGGTGGGGGTGGAGTTTTACCCCTGAGCTCGGATACTGTACTACCCTAACGCGCCAAACGCCCTAAAGTTATTGGAACTGTAGGTATCCGCAACTCTTCAACAACATCATCCACTTTACGTGATGGCCATTACTCTACACGCGATTACGGCTTTAATAGAGTATTAACATAGAATAATAGATTCTGGTTATCGTTAGCCTTCGTTGTGAGATTGCCAGATTTTGCATTGGATACAGATTCTGTATCTGAATAGTCGTTTTTTTACTCTTTAATATTAGCTGTTGCTGAATGCCGAATACTGAATGGCATTCTCGTCGTCACACCAGCAAACAGTATCATATCGGCATGTCTCATCCTTTCGAGTATGGTGTCTCCTACAGCTACGACAATGCGGCCGGGGTGGGATTTAATCAATGGGAAGTGTCCGCGTATCAACATGATACGACGGAATGGCATCGCCGGCCTCCTAACCTAGCCGGAACCGCAAGTGGAATGATATACGGGGCGGTATCTACTGCAACATCTGCAACACCTACAACACCCACAATAGTTGGAGAGAGATTTGGGCCGCTGTTGTACCTCCGTAAAAAGGGAGCACGAAGTCTCTTTGATATGGCGATCAGAGTTGTTGCAGACAAAGTCGCCACGCTTGAGATAGGGGACTTAGATGGCGTCCCCTTTCGAATAGCATGCCACATTTGGGACCTCCTGGTCGGAGACAGCAAGTAAGCTTTATTAGATATTGACAATCCAGCAGATGCTAACTACGCGTAATCACAGACCTGTACCGTTGCAGTCGTTCCTAGTCCTCGCAACGTGTCTTACCAAGCAGCAGCGTCAACACGAAAGGGAGATGCCAATGCCAAGAGGCCTTTTTCTCTATAATTATGCCGTGCAACCCCCATTCTACAATTTTGGCACCTACATCAAACCACTTAGATCGCACTCTTTCGACTTCATCGTTCATCTTATCTTTGCTCACACCAACACCTTATTCTCCGAATATGACTTTTTGGCACTGTCGGACCTCAAAAACCTGGGCGTGCTAGAAATAATACAACCAAGCCTCTTGACTCTCGCCCAGTTTCCTCGCATTACTGATTCTATCATCAGATACTGGGCCGAGGTGCCAAACCCGTTCCCCGTCCTCCGGGTCTTGAGAATCTGGGGTTATGATTGCACTACCTTCAGATCGCTAAATTACCTAAATAACTTTCCCTCTCTCGCTGTCTACGATGTCACCGGCAGGCTGAAAGACTGGGAGCTGGAACAGCAATCGCAATTTCTAGATCCTGATTGGAACTGGGAAAGGGTAACTTACTACCCTCGCCCCGCGGATGGTTCTATTTTTAGGGCCTTTTACGAGCGTTACCCAACTCCCCTCTTCGTCCCACTATGGATGATGGATAGTAGCTCTGAACAGCTAAGCTTTGCGCGCACAAGTGGAGTGAGGCATTATGAGACAAGCATTGAGACCCAGAAGGTTAAGATCATAAGGAGAGATTGCATACCATTTTTGTCCCAAGCTGCTACTCTGACGCCGCAGCAATTGGATAGTATATGCGCCAAGGTTTGCCTTCACTATCTGGCATACATGCTCTATTGTCAGGTTGGCCGATCATGGTCGGATAAGGACCTTGTCGCGCAAGGCGTGAGTGATGCTGATAAGGCATTTGTTATGGACAACCGGCATGTTATCCCACCTAGGCCGTACGTCACAGTCAACTTCGGTTCCTGCTGCAAACACACGTGCCGACGATGGGACTGGAGGATGCATTCCAACCCGAATATGGCATGTCCTTGCGAGAGCTATTCCCGTGCTCCTGGCCAGGCTCGCTCCACTTTCATACGGAAAAATAAAAAAACAAGAAAACGTCATCATCAGTCTAGCTCAGGCAACCTGCCATCTGATAAGGACGGGCCATCTGACAACCCAACTTCCGGACCGAGACTACGAAAGAAACGAAGGAAGTTTTCTATGGCAGATCTTTAGGTTATGAACGAATTCCTAATTAGAAGTGGGCAATACTGGATAAACTTATCTTTAGAGGCTGTGCTACGATATATAGACGAACGTCACCAGTATAGATGGTCTTCAGGCTACAGTCCTAGGCAAGTATGGGCTCGTCTATGGCCTACCATGCCAGCAAACAAAATACTCACATCGGACGGATACTTGTCGCAACGGGCTAGTAAACCTTCCGCGATGTAAGTTATCGCAAGACTCCTTTTCCTTAGGTACTTACCACTTTGTACTTAATGGCATACTTAAGCCGACTCAAGCACAAAGGTTAGTGTCTAGACGTCCGGTATTATCTGGCAGTTTTTTATAGGACACTAGGACTAATGGCTGAAAAAAAAAAAAGATTTGGAAAGCTGCTAGCCACGAGCATTGACATTACCACTTGGTTGATGTACACAGCGCCGCTCTACTATGTATAGTAGCTGGAGGACTATACGCATTGTAGTGCTAAGAGGTAGCTTCACGTTACTGTAGCGTAGGAAGGTGACATTTGGTTAGAAATTCCAACCTGGAACTTTTATTAATATCTCCCGGTGCTCGCCCCTTTCTCATTGGACTAATGAGCTACTATTGTCATGCTATGTTAATTTAAACACCTACCTGTAGAGTAAGTATCTACAAATCGAATGTATATACACGAAAATCCAATCTGCATATAATCATATGTCCCGTATCGCCATATAACAGGTAGCTGATATACCTTCATCCCCGACCCTCATAGCACTCACTTCATAGGTACATAGACACATCGTACATACCCTCCTCCTCTTATATACGTATATCTGCCCCGTTCTAGCTTGCGATAAGAATCGAGACGGGTTAATCCCCACCACTTCGCCAAACCCCCTAAATCTTCGTCCTCCACCCCCTCCCCGTCCTCCTCATCCTCGCCCACCGCGCACCAATCAGCAACGTAGCACCCACCAGCAAGCTCGCGCCCGTGAACCCCTGCGCGCCCGCGTACCGGCCCCCCATGCTGCTAATAATCGCGCCCGCGATCGGGTTCCCCGTCAGCACGGCGAAGCTCACGATCGTGAACGTCATCCCCATGCGCGTCCCCTGCTTCCGCAGGTCCGTCGTCAGGCTGCTCAGCCCCGCGGGGAAGAGGCTCTGTATCGCGCCCGCCACGACCCCGTACGCCACCGCCCACCCGTACACCTGGCCCGGCGTCCGCACCGCCATCCACGCGAGCACCGCGGCCCCGCACCCCACGCACGCCGGGATCATCAGGTTGAGCGGGCCGACCCGGTCCGCCGCGTAGTTCGGCAGGATCCGCCCGGCCAGCCCCGCGCCGTTGACCACGAGCAGCAGGTCCAGCGAGTCCGCGTAGCCCATCGCGGGCGCGACCTCGGCGCGCGCGAACGCCGCCAGGTAGTAGAAGCCGAAGTACACGCCCCAGAAGCCGAAGAACATGCCGGCGGCGTACAGGGCGTACTCGGGCTCGCGGAAGGCGGCCCACTCGACGAGGCTCCCCGCGCGGCGGGGCGGCAGGCGCGAGCGCATCAGGGCCATGGCGAGCACGATGGTGGCGAGCTGGACGAAGCCGATGGCGCGGACCGCCCAGCCGAAGCCCACGGTCGGGAGCAGCTGGCGGGCCATGGCGGGGAAGACGAGGCCGCCGGTGACGGAGCCGGAGGCGGCGATGCCGATGGCGAGGGAGCGGCGGCGGCTGAAGTACGTGGAGACGGTGGAGATGGTCGGGCAGAAGATGCAGCCGCTGCCGACGCCCATGCAGAGCCCTTGGGAGAGGATGAGCTGCCAGTACTGGGAGGCGGCGGAGGTGGTGAAGATGCCGAGGGTCATGAACACGATGCCGCACGTGGTGACGAGCCGGAAGAAGCCGGCGTCCGTGAACCGGCCGGTGAAGGTCCCGATGAAGAAGGTCAGGAACACCTGGATGGACCCGATCCACGAGATGTCCGAGGGCGGGCGCCCGAGCTGCGACACGTAGTACGCCTGGAACACGCCGAACGAGTTGATGAAGCCCCACGTATTCATGATCGCGAGGTGTCCGCAGATACCTAGTTTTGCCACTCAGGTCAGAGATAAACTGTTTTAGGATGTAGGTACCCAGCATTGTATACCTAGATAGAAAATAATCTGAAAGGGGGCTTACACATGAGCCACGCGACTTTACCACCGTCCGGAGGTGGACCGGGGTTCCAGCTCGATTTGGTCGACATCCTACTCAGCACCCGGCTTACGGCACCGGCCACACCTTCGGCTTCCGGGTTCAGGATATCGGGCTCGGGAGGGATTCGCCACTCATCTCCCTCTTCGGCGGGGCTACCCATATTTCCGATTCCTTCTTCTGCTTCATTCTTTCTACTCTCGCTAGGACCTTCGGCCCCCGCTGGGACCGGAACTGCCTGCTTCTCAACATCCACCGGGAGCTCGCCTTGGCTGGAATTAGACGATGAAGAATGCGGCATTATTGCGAACGGCTGGTTGATGTCTCGATTGGTATAATCCAAAATTTTCTTTGTCTGATTGTCGAGTCCTTATTGTCCCTACTCTCAGAACTCATCTTAAAACAAACAAGTAGCAGGTAGCCAATACTGAACAGTTAGAACCGTTTAGTCGCCTTGCTACTATATACTCTATATATTTGCTCGTCCTCCAAGCCATCGATCACACACACAGTCTCTTTATATATAATATAGTAAAGCAATATCTCGTGATGAGTCAACCGACGTCGAAGCAAGAACCGGAGAGGGTCGATTACCCTAAAGTTTCGAAAAAGTTAATCTAAAGAACCGGGTCTTGCTACTGATTTCCCGGGGGCCATCGGCTATCGGTCTCACACCGCTCGGCTTGAGGAATCGAGTCTTAGACTACCGGGGGGGGGGGGGTTTAAAGCGGAGATGGGAAAGCCATTACACGCATGTGAACGGCGGAAACGAAAAATAAGATTTCCGATTAGACCTCGCCCTTACATAGTACGTCGGCCAAGGGGCGGCGGGGGAGAACGGGAAGAGTGGAAAAAACCTTAAGTAATATCTTCAACGTCGACCTGAAGTCGAAATACGAGGGTTATTTCGCCATGACTACAAAATACACACACATCTATATGCCTGCCTGCCTATATCTAAGGTATATAGATATATCATATATGAGGTATATAGGTTATTTTAGGTAGGAATATATATTTCCGCGGTCCGGGGAGATATCAACTCATTTATTAAAACTCCTTCCGACCGTATTTATAATCCAAGTTTATATCCCCATCTGGAATTTCATGCGGATCGCTTTCCACAAGGCCGGTTTGTCTACCGAATCCTTTCCCATGGCTACGCCATGCTTTACATATTGTACTATGAAATGTATATACCTACCCTATCCTCGAAGCCGTATATGGAAATTATTTACGAGCCTATCTATCATACCTAAGGTACCTAATCTACTCCAGGTACGCAAGCAGCTATTCAATTATTCCCAGGAATCAAGACGTCTCTGTCACCCGCCCCACACTCAATGATCCTCCACTTACAGCAATGCTTTGGGTACCGGGCCTGGGTTAGACGGTAAGCTAGGGGTCAGAGACTCATTACCATGAACATGACGTGGGTCTACACCCTATATGGTTTCCTACTACGTAAATATTTACATATCACTATGCTACGCCCTTTTCTACCCCCCGATATCGCTAATAGCTACGCCCTTTTGTCATTCTAATTAGGCACCGTGTTATATAAATCAGGCTTTGCCGTCGCATAATACGCAAACGAAAAGTTTACCATAGCGCATAAAGTAACATAGGCCAGAAACATTAAATATAAAGTTGATGATTGGATTAAATAAGGTAGGTAGGTAGCGACTGAGCACATTGAATGCATCTTTTTAGCCTCGTATCTAGGCGAATATGTCTAGTGACATTCCTCCCATCTAATGTAAATGATTAAGTCATGATAGTACATGAGGACAAAGAACCGACCAAAAATCCCATCACGTTGGACCTCATCTCCTCCATTTTTTCTCACATACTTATTATCCCGTAGACTGAAGTGATAACCCCATCTACAACTGGGCTCTTGTTACATCTCAAGAAAACTTCCTAGCAAGCAGCAGACTACGTCGAATGCTTCAAAGGGGGTCCCCACCTGTAGTGCTCTGCCTAAAACGGGCGATTCAGCCACGGAACAAAGCAAAGTCTAACAGTCTCGATCTGGGCTTTCGACCACCAGAAAGTCCGTCACGTTTGCGAACGGAATCGCGGACTTTTGATCGGCAGATGGCCTTCTCGCACTGATTATCAGACCATCCAAGTGCGAGATCGTCTGCCCACCAGACTTTGGCCTTCTCATCCACCTTGAGAGCGACTTGGATTGATGTCAGATTGTCAAATCCCTCGAACACAACTGGTACAAGCTCGCAATTATCTGCGGTAGAGCATGCTGAGACATCAACCGTTAACCAAGCCACTTCCTTCTCTTGCTGGGATTGTTGATCGAATCGCAGTCCTGTGAAGTTGAAGACGCAGGGAGAATCCTTGGAGTCGCAGCCAAGACTGAAGCCGTTGAGATTAAATGAGAAGCATGCCGATGAGGCTTGGGGTCCGACGCTAATCCTTGCTGTGCCTTGAGGCACACCGAAATCAGACTGATTTGAGATTGACGATGGTGTAAATTGGAGCATCAAGTTTCCAGATGATGGCACAAACCGAGTCGGAGGTGGGGGGAGCACGCTGAATCCTTGAGAGAAGTAAAATCGATGGTGTGGGCTCAACATTGGCATCGGGCTAACGTTGTGAGGGTCTACACCGGATCCGACACCAAGGGATGGGAGATCATCAAACTAGGTATGAGATTAGTCGCTAGAACTTTTCGATGCTAGGGTGCTTGCCACTCACGTTAAGTGTAAAGTCTCCCACATCAGCTTTGTTTCCGCAAGCCCCTGGCGAGGGCGTCTCACTACCGACAGGCGATCTAGGGACTAGGCTAGGCGATTTCACAATAACTGTTGACAACGTGGAGGGACCGGGAAGCTCAAGGTTATCTCGACCAGAGAAGGCATAACTTCCAGAAGTAGGAGTCGAGAAGGCTCCAGTCTGGATGGGGGTTGCGTGTGGGTTGTTTGGCTCCACTGTTGCGACCTGGGCGCACCATGAAAATGTTCGCGAAGACATCGTCAACGTAGTCATCGATATGCACTCCACGGTAGCACCTGTCGGGAGCTCGGATGCGATCTCCGAACCTGCTGCGGAAACAGGCGGCGGTAGACTAGGCATGGGTGAAAGCAACACCGTGGGGACGGTCTCCGACTCGGTGCAAGATGTCAAGGTGGCTACAGGAGAGTCAGCGCTAGATGCAGTTGCGTTCCACCCATTGGTTGGCACAATGGACCATGGGTTTCGTGAAGAGGTGGACGTGCCAGTTGGAAGAGCTCCCGACCTACCGGTGCCAGAAGTCTCATCACATGGAATAGAACCACTATGGGCTACAGATGTTGCGATTTCTATAATATGGTTAGCCACCGCTGTTCCCTGTCTAACAGGTGGCACTTAAGAGTGCGAAATAAATAATAGGACACGATATTACCTGTTGCTGATTCTTCGGGAAGTGTCACCGTGTGAGTTAGAACACCTGGTTTAGTCGAGGTCTTTGTAGTGGTCTCCGACGGACCCACGGCTGCACCAGTATTGGAGACCCCTTGTCCTCCGGTTCCAGCACCGGCAGAACCGCCGACTTGAGGTGTTGGATGGCCGGCTCCGTACCCTCCGGAAGGAACTGACTCAGTGAGTGTAGCGGCACCGGAACCCTCACCAGTGCCAGCATTGACTGATGACGCGCCAGAACCTCCGGGTAATTGACCTGAAGGGCTTCCTCCATAACCTCCTGGGTTTGTAACAGTAACAGTCACCTCACCAGAGCCGGCAGGGGTGGCATAGGTTAAGGATGGCGAGTTTGAAAGACCTTGGCCTCCGGCACCACCATTCGATCCTGCTGACGGCACCGTCACGGTAACTGTAGGCAAAGAGCCACCGGATCCGTTGCCTCCATTGCCGCCGCCAGAACCTCCGGAAGGATTACCGCCGCCAGCTGCGGAGGACTCTGGTGAAGAGCCACCACCCCCATTGCCACTACCAGGATTTTCTGTTGGAATTCCGGGTGCTGTCACAGTGATGGAAGGTAGCTGTGAATTCCCTCCTCCATTACCGCCAGAACCTGCAGATGGATTCGCAGGAACGGTGACGGTGACTGCTGTTGGTGAAGAACCAGCACCACCTCCATTGCCTCCAGGGCCGTTTGTCGGACCGGTGACAGTGACAACATACGGGTACGAAACTGAACCGGATTCACTGGTAGTGCATGACGTTGTGCCCTGTCCATTGGAACCTCCAGGAGACCCTCCAGTATTGCCTGCTGATGCACCCGGCGCGGTTACGGTGATGGTTTGAGGGAGACCCTGACCACCTGGGCCTCCAGATCCGCCTGTAAAACCACTTGGGGATTGACCTAACGCTGTTAGTATAACACCCTACAAGGAGAACTGGGTGGTACTAACCTCCTGAACCTCCGGATCCCTCGCCAGTGTTGCTTGGTAGCTGACCTGGTGCCGTTACGGTAATTGTGTAAGGAACACTCTGGCTGCCGGGACCACCAGGACCACCAGCCGGGTTTCCGCTGGGAACTGTAAAAGTGATGGTTTCTGGGGCGCCTGGGGTAATTCCAGTGCCAGTCACCGTAATGACAAATGGAGCAGAACCCACTCCTGTACCTGATGGTTCTCCAGGAGCTGTTAGAGTGATGGTATGAACGTGGCTGCCGCCTCCTGAGCCTCCAGGCCCACCAGCAGGATTACTAGGAGATTCTCCGGGAGCAGTAATGGTGATTGTTGGAGGGAGACCTTGCCCACCTGGACCTCCAGCGCCACCACCGGGAGCATTGCCAGTGCCGGTAACTGTAACGACATTAGGGTTTGAAGAGCCAGATCCACTTCCTTCTGGGCATGGAGATGTTCCAGGGCTGCCAGGCGATCCGCTTGGAAGTGTTATTGTGATGGTCTGCGGGATACCTTGCCCACCCGCACCGCCAGGGCTTCCAGATCCCCCGGGACCTCCGGAGCCTCCGGAACCACCTCCAGGGCTACTTGGCGAAACTCCAGGCGCAGTGATAGTAAGAGTTTCGAGAAAACTTGGACCACCAGATATCCCGGGCAAAGTCACGGTAACCGTTTCGAGAATACTTTGGCTACCAGAACCCCCAGGGCTTCCAGGGCCAGATCCGCCGGCAGAGTTGCTTGGTAATTGGCCTGGTGCAGTCAAAGTAATAGTCGGTGGGATACCTTGGCCACCTGCACCTCCGGAACCGCTACCAGACTCAGAAGGTGCAGCCCAAATAGTGGTCTCAGAAGGAATTCCTTGACCGCCCGCGCCTGGGCCAGTTTCGGATCCAGAACCGCCGGGATTTTCAGTAGATTCACAAGAGGTTGTAGTAGCAGTTGTTTGTGAAATCCCTTGGCCATTCGGGCCACTTCCAGAGCCTGACCCAGACCCAGATCCAGAACCGGAACCGGAACCTGAACCTGAACCGGAACCCGATCCTGAGCCAGAACCTCCGGGACTTCCTACAGTCTGTGAGGGAAAGACAACAACGATCGTCTCTGAACTTTCTGGGCCGTTCGGTCCTCCTTGACCAGCACCACTTGGTGATCCTCCAGGGGCTGTGATTGTGATAGTAGCGAAAGGAGTATTTCCGACGCCTCCAGAGAGAGTTTCAGTGTAAGTGACAGGGGATTGGCCGGGGGAAGAAGAGACACCAAATGGGCCTGGAGGAATAGTTGAGACACCAGGTATGCCCGCAGTAGATTGTCCACCTTGTCCGCCTTGTCCGCCTGCGCCACCACCTGGGCTGACAATTGTGTAAGTAATGGGAACACCGGATACTGTGTTACTAGGAGCTGGAGGCAGAGTGATAGTGAGGAATTCCGTAGACAAGGGAACAGTGCCGGACAATTCAGTGGAACAAGGAATGGTGATCGTTCTAGACGGAGACCAAGCCACAGGGGAAGTAGGAGAGTGGAAGACATTGGTGCCAGAACTCGAACCAAAGCCACCAGGGCCACCTTGACCAGGAGTAACAGTAGAAACAACAGTAGACACGACCGTAGAGATGACAGTGGGAAGATTAGCCGGGGTGACAGTGACGAAGATAGTATGAGCAGGACAGGTTCCAGCACCACTTCCACCCCCATTACCACCACCACCACCTTGTCCATTTCCGCTTCCGCTTCCACCACTTGAAGCAGGTCTTTGGATACTTGTTAGCATCACCAGCAGACAGATACACATACTATTGGGTGAATCAGTCAGTCAAACACTCACCCGTTGCCATACTCTTGAGCCGTGGTCAATCCCACGAGCCCAGAGGCTCCTAGGACCCCAAGAAGGGCGTTCCTTCGCATTTCGTACGTATTATTGAGTCCAGTTGATGCTGACTAGGTTGGTAGAGTGGTGGCTAATGATTGACGATAGTAGACAGAGCTGTGATGAGTATGAGGGATGGTATGGAATGAGAAGATGAAAGATTGAGAGATTGAGAGATGAGAGAGAACCGAACAGAAACTAGACGGAGCAAATTTTTTTTTTTTTTGGACTTGAAACACTGCTTCTGTTGTGCCTTCCCGACTTGTGTGGAAGTCTCCCCTTTACCCAGAATGGGGAGGAAAGAGCCAACGATTGAGTATCATGTTATGTGTCATACTCTTTCCAGCATGGCAGTCTCGACGGCAAGTGGGAAGTATATTCAGGTAGTATGTTCCACTCTCATAGGTCATTTGTTGAGCTTGTTTTTATATTGCACCTTCCCCCTGGCCTTATAGATACTCGACTGTTGAGAACACATCAGGTAGGACTTTACGAAAGAGGATTTCGATTGTGGTGCATGTAAAACTACTGGTATAGCAATAATTCCTAGAGACAGTCAGTGTTTTCTTTGATAATTATTTTGCCCTAAACCGGGGATGGTAAAGCAGGTCTAGGTAAGTATACTTCAATTCAATCTGGATGGCTGCATAAGATATGCTAATACTGTTGGAAACGGGCACTGGTAGGAGGCGTAAATTGTATAGATAATGGGAAGGCACCAGAGTCTCTACCATGAGTTCATGTTCTCGTGACACGACTGTGACGTGATGGCATCAATTGTGACTTCCAAAATGTTGAGACCTGGTAAGCATAACTTCTTCATTAGGGAAGGATGGCACATCATCGTACCGGATGGCTACGTACCTATGTTTAGGAGGTCCTTTCTTAAAGTTCTAAGTTTGAAGCAATTGCGAAATTTGTGTAACAACACATAGCGCGGAATTAACAGGGAGATATATTAGGTTATAGGGCACACGTGTAAAGTAAGACTGGTGTGGTATTCCTCAGGAAGTCGCCAGTGTGTATGGACATATGGAGACTTGTTGGAACGGTGGTTCCTCGATAGTGAAACCATTGAGAACATTATCATGGCATCATCAGATGTTAGGTACATACTGCTGGTACCATTTCAGTGACAATACCACTGGCATCTCACTTCCCTAACGTAGGCATACTGAGGACACTTGAGTATCAGCTATAAATGTGTGCATCAAAGTCAAGACTGCTTGAGATTAATTTTATAGCCATTCCGTACCTGAATTGGTTCTATGGAGTATATAGGTAGTAGCTAGTGAGAGTCAGTGGATAGCAATTAGAGATACCTCAAGTCCCTGAGTGGTATTAGAGATACCTCAAGTCCCTGAGTGGTATGCGAATACACATCATAGGGAAGTCTCCTATTATACCTAAAGAGGAGTGACACTCTTTAGAATATATCCCCCATTGAACCGTCCAATCGACGTAACGACTATAGTAAGTCTTACCTATATACCCGTGAGACCTGCAGTATGAAATGTACTTAATGTTTATTGCATCTCTCAACTGTGATACCAACTCCGAAAAAAGAAAAGCTAAGTTCGTAATTATTCATAAAAATCATCATTAGACAACGTACACCAGCCGCACATAATTATACAGGGTTATCCACATAAGGCGGCGGAGGCTCGTCGGGATCATGCTCGCGCGAGTCTTCCTGCTGCGCGGGAGCAGAAGCGGGAGTCGCAATAGGGACAGAGGAATGTAGTCCCCTTGCTTGCCGCTCGAGCTTCGCTGTCCAGAGGGCAGCGCCCGTTGTCGAAGTAAGAAGGAAGAAGAAAGATAGAATGGGTATGAGCTCGAGTATCATGGCCATGGTACCGAACCACGTGTACTCCCACATCCTGCTTCTGATTTCTTGCTTGCGCTCCTTCTTCGTTAGGCCTCTCAATTCAAACCACCTGTAATGCGCGAATGTTCCTAGTCGGGCGCCCGTAATTATGATAAAAGCTGGGACACCGACCTTTGGGATAAGGTTGAGAGGTAGGAACACAATTAGCTCGACGATCTGGATCAGACTCCATGGCTGGTAAACAGCGGCGCTGGTTGGCTTGCCTAGTTTCTTAACGGAGTTGGGAGCATCTGGGAATAGTAGTCGATGTGGCGCAACGAGGCTCTCGAGATCTTTATCAATGAGAGTTGCCTAATAAGCGTTAATACTGAATGTCGTCAAATTATTCGCAGTGAATGTCTATTAGAAGGTTCATAGAGTGGGGTCACTTACATCAAAAACATCTACGCGGCATTCATCCACGAAGAAGCCCTCAAACAAGCCTTGGATAATCACTAGACCCTCACCTAGCACTAACACCACGGCGCTGATCCACGCGCCCCAACCGTGGAAAATGGCTAAAAATGCATACTGAGGCAAAAATGCAAACATGAACAGGATCGTGTACACCAGAAACGAGATGATAGAAAGAGGGAGCAGTCGACCGAGAAATAGAGGATAATATGCCGGATGACGTAAGAAGTAGTAGATGCCCTGAAGAGGGTACGAAGCTGCAATCAACCCTTTCGAGATATAAGAAGAAAACCGCTGCAGCGGTCGCATGGCTCGGGGAAAGCGATTTTGGGACTCCATTTCATCGTAGGTTGTAGGATTAAAAGATGAATTGGGTAAAGAATGATCAACTCTACGAGTCTACTTGGAGTTTTGACAATGTAGCCTGTATGTATGCTGGCTGAATGCGACACAGCCGACACAGCATGCATGCGTCACTCTTATCGATAAGCACATAGGCACCCTTGTAAGGCATGTGATAACGCGCTGTAACGCGCTGTAACGCGCTGTCATCCCTTTCAACATTTCGACGTCAGCAAACACAAGAGGTTCTATTATCAAACCTATGACTAGAATTCCAGCCAGCATCGCGATGAAAATCATCAATTGAGGTAGTAGAACTAATTCTAAGCTACACATCGCGATGCGGTCAGCCTCATCGCGTACAGGTATTCCTGTCCTATCTAATTTTCGGATTTTCTATCGTCCCCAATGTCGCGAATGAACACGAAACCCCAACTGCATAAGAGCTTGCTACATACTATGTAGAAAGAACCCGAAAAGGAGGGGCCGCGCCTCAATGGTACAGATTGTACATATACCCTGAACCCCCGTACCACTCAATTGACTGGGGATTTGCAAAGACGTTATTTGGATCCAGGATCCTTTTCAACCTCTTCAGTCTCCTGTGCATCTTCCCCCCGTAGTACAGATTGTTCGCTTCCTCTCTCGGAAGACTCGCGTCGGTGTAATTAGAGTATGCACCGTAATGCGGGAGACGCGCCGTCATGGCACTTGCTAGCCCGTTGACGAAATCGAGTCCTTCCGGCGGGAATACCTTGTCGTTGTCAACGTAACCATATAGCTGGGTGACCCACAGAGTGTCGCGGTGCACGAACGCGGAGAACTCGTGGTCTTTGACGTTGATCTGGCTGTCGGCGCCTCCGTATAGATCGAACAAGATGAAATACGAAATAGGCGCGCGAGAGCCTTGGTCGAAGAGGTATGTGAAGAAGTCTGTCAGCTGCTCGTTGGTGAATCCCGGCTCGGGGATAGTAACGCTCTTGGCGAAGAAGTTAGAGTGGTCTGAGTGATCTGTCGGCGTATCTAGGTCGCGACCTTGGTTTAAGAGTTTGAGAGATGTCGCCCAATCTACCTGTTTAACTTCGATAGTTGGGAACTCGGGAATGCCCTCAAGCAGTGCTGGTATGATCGTTTTTATGAAGTTGTCGCGAGATCCTAAGTACGTTCCCCCCAGTGCGAAGTGGTTTGATGATAGAGAGACATTGAGTCCCAATTCACGATCGACGACAGAGCCATTGTGAACGAAGGCCTGAATGTGCTGGAAGGCTCTGACGGCACTCGCGATGCTTTTTGTTGCATCACTAACCTTGAAGTCCCAGTGTATAACGGATTCGGGTGTAGGCACTGTATTAAGGTAAAATGCTACCGCGATGCCAAATGAATCAGCTGCACCTCGCATCGCCTTATTCGGAAGTTCGAAGGGTTAGTTAAAAGGAACCAGCGAACCCAAGCTATTGAGCGAATAGGGACCTAAGAACTCACATAGAATAGATCTGGATGGTGGTTTTCATCGGCAAGGGCCAGTTGGCCATTCGCCAGTATCACCGCGATCTTTGCGATACGGTCCATAGCAAGACCCCACGCACGAGAAAAGAAGCCATATCCTCCGTGTGTGAAATGTCCGCCGACTCCAACACTTGCGCAAGTGCCGTGAGGAAGGGCTCGTTTCCAGCCCGTACGTTGGTCAATGGCCTGGGCCAACTCACCCAGTCGCGTGCCGCCCCCAACTATAACACAGTCGGGATCTTCTGCGGCTGAGATAGTTCGGAATGGAATCTCCCTGAGGTCGATCACTATAGCACCATCCACTCCTCCATTGCTATATGAGGCATACGAGTGCCCGCCTGATCGAGCTTGCACTTTGAATCCATGCCTACCGGCAAAGGCAACCGCGTTGCTGATATGTTCGACTGTGGTTGGAACAACAACAGCGGCAGGAGTAACCGGAAGGCGAAGGTTGTATGTTGACGAATATGTAGCCCAATCCGGATCCACTGGCGTTTTGAAAGGAATACCCATATCAGTTAGGTCTCGCACCAGAGCGGCGATATTCAGAGGTGCCATTTTGGTGTGCTATCAAGACGCAGATATAGGCGGCAAAGAAGACGGAGAATACTAGTCGGAGTGGAATGGGCCGCAGAATTTATCGTTGTATTAATTTTGCTTCAGGGTGTTCCTGCTTAGAGTTCACTTAGGTCGCGATAGTCATAATCTACAATCTGTATTATTCGTGGTGGAGGATACTGCCAATGTTTTACTAGATTGGGTCCAGTAGCAGCTACTAAGGCACCTGTTGGCATTTTAATCCATTCATTTCGATTTTGAAATCAGGAGGTTCAGACCTTTGGAAATCAATCCCATAGGGCAAACTGAAAATTGTTTTACGCCTAGGTTTTTGCTTTACCTCATCGCAAAGAATATTTTAATTGCCTTTATGGCAGTTAGAATCACGAGGCAAGCACACACCTGAGGGACTAACTTCTGCCCATCACGTTAACTTATCATTGCACTTTACTCCTCTAAGTCGGGTAGCAAAAGTTAATCGTGGAGATGTTTCTAGTACTTGCTGTTGATCCGCGAGGTGGTACGACTTGATAAAGCTTAAATCTGGAATTTTCTGCACTGTCTAGCCCACCTCTGAGTTACATTACATGTAAGTGCCTTCTTTAACAAAGCCCTAACGACCTTCAAGTTCTTCAAATTGAATGTATGTGGGCAATGACCGCCTCCTTCATAAGCGTGCTATGGTAATTGACCCCAGGTATGATGCTATCCAATAGAATACAAATAGTTATACAGTATGATATAGGCGACGTCCCCTAGGTGCTCTTAACCGACCGCGCACCTCGCCCTACTACCTCTCGTGCTGGATTCCGATGAGATCGACACACTTTCTTGTTCTCTCTTGTCATTACCCTGTTCAGCATCGACCAGCTTTCGGCGCATGAGTCCCTGAATGGTTCGGCTTATATCCTGATACAACAAATGACCCGATACTGCCAAGGTTAAGGTGATAGCGACTAGTAGGAATACCCACCAGTACTTCCACGCCGTCACCCCGCCTCCGATTTCCCGCTTTGCGAAATCAATCGCATTGCTCCCGGAGATCGTCTGCAAACACAAGTATCGTTAGCCTTATAGTTTAGGTGGAGATGTGATATAATTATAGGTACGATGTTTTGGGGGCTTACAGCTACCACCGTGATGGGAAGGAAAACCATCGTGACAACGGCAATCCTCCTGAGCGAGATGCTGTCGTCTCGAGTGGTCTCGGCGATGTCGAGGTGCAGTCTGGAATTATTTCGCGTATTATAGCTGTTAAGCTGGTGGATAAAATCAGATTCTTCATTCTCCAATTGTCTCTTGTTTGCCTATCCATGTCAGGTTAGGGAGAACTTACAATTTCCACATTATGTGTTGTTGACTTCTCTACCCCTTCTAGTCTCCATAGACGTAATTTAGCCGCATCCTTGAGATTCATGAGCTTTCCGCGCATTGCTCTCCACGAGGCACCTGGGCACTGAGGCATGTACTGCATATATTCATACTTCGCAATCGTATCTTGCGTGAAGCGAAGTACGTCCACTTCGAATTTTAGGTCGTACTCTATCGTGACTAGCCCTTGTCGTACTCTATTTAAGTTGTGTATCGCCTTGAAAACATCGTGGGCACGGTTGGAGTAGATAGTATGTTTATTTTGGCAAAAATCATGCATATCTCTTCCAAGTTTCTGGAAGCTGCGATGGTGAGCGTCCCAGCACATCTCATTAATTCTACTCAGCTCCTCGCAGAATATCGTCAATACATAAAGAGGATAGGAGCTTATTAAATGATAGTCACGCTGTAGAGCTCCAATAATGGTATTGGCTTTGTCCATGTCGCTCGTGATGATAATACACGTTGCTGAATTCGTCTGCATCGATATTCCAAGAAGTAGCGAAAAGGGCATCGATATAGCAGACGCGGACGCCGAAGCTGGGGTTCGCATGCATACATCTTAAGATTAATGAAGGTCAGTTATTATCAAGCCATTGTGTATGAATTTCTCTTACACGCTGACGTAGGATCCTCTCCCGGGGCGCCATGGAAGTCATTGACGCCAAAGAAATGCCGTCCATCTCTATGAAATAGATCTCCTACGACAGCTGCTGGTATATTGGCTCTTTCAAGGAGCCATAGGAAATGTGCCTGCTGGATCTTTAGATGGGTGCGTCCGTCGACATCCATATCGCTGGCTTCTAGTGCCCTATATCCTATTAGTTCCAACCACCATTGTCTAATTCCACCTACTTACACCATGTCGACATGAAAGTCACCGGCTCTCCTCGAGTTAATCTGGCTCTATAGAAAGTCAATGGATTTATTCATTAGATGAGTATATTGGTCCAGTATTTTACCTTGATATCACCAATCAATTGGTTGTTGACCCACAACCACCTACTCTGCTCGTATAGAACGGCTTTGGTCGTCTCCTCAAACCTCATTGTTGGCAAGTGCGGTACATAAGATTGATCTTGACTCATTGTAGTTAAATATTGATAGGATGGCCCTTCGATGCTAGGTATATGACTGTGGTGGATGGAATATTACCAACTGAATTCTGTTCCCAGAGCTATTATTTGTACTCAATTATAGACTAGATGGTAGGGGATAAGTAGCTGAGATTTTCTAGTACCATATGAGGCTGAGACTATTCACGTATACTACGTATTGGTCGATCCTTGACGTATACCCTCAGATGTAGGTAGCTGTGGCCTAGAGCAAGGTTGCCAACCGTAGTAAATCCGATCTATTAGAGTTACGGTAGCATATCGTTGGTTTGAGTAGTTCGCCCGGCCCCTCAAGACAAATTAAATGCCCGTCTATCATGTTTGAAGAAGACATAGCCTGGGTGTAGGATTAATGTACGGGTGTGGTATTGCTACGGAGATTCAAGCATTACTTTCCTAATTGATATTCTTTTGCCTCGGTGATGCCTTGCCTAGTGTTGGAAATGGAAAGGGGTACGGCAATCTCGAGTGACTTTGGTGCCATCGCAGCAATTGCTTAGGGCCATGGGGGCGGTTGTTGGAATTCGGAGCCGTTGGCAGAGATGTAGATGTACCGGTATTATCATGAAAATGGGTAGAAAACACATCCGCCTAGGGGGATCTCGGACCAATCCTTAATCGTTGTCTGCTAGGTATCTAAATCAAAGCGTAACACCCCTGGTGGTGAGGAGGCAGGACCCAGCACCAACACGCTTCCGTGATATGTTTAGGTAATCGACGGCAATTATGGATCATGCCGTTGATGGATTACACCCCTGTATGGGCCTCTGGGGTACCCTGGGGGTCTATTACCGGATCCTCAAATGGAACATTACCGAATGTAGGAGGCTGAGAGATCCTGGGAGATCACGATCATGTAAGTATGCGGCGTTGCGCGTTTGCGGGAGCCGAGTCGAGAGTTAAAATACCGAAGTAAGGCGGCCCTATAGAACGCTCCTAAGAAAGCCACGTCGCGTGCCAAAGAACATACCCTGCATCATGTCGTATTACGCAGCTTGCATCTGGCAAGGCTGGGGACGTTAAGGCGAAGGATATGAGGGGGAATAATACCACCTCAGTGCCTAGGGTGTTTTTTTGCTAACCCCTTTTAAGCCCTTATGTGGATACCCAATCTAGGTATGATATACAAGAGCCACTTTGTTCCTCGTGTGACTCGCCTCTACCGAAAACTGACGGAGATTTGTACTTTTAACTACTATTCTTCAGATAGGGATTGCCAAAATTGCCACAGATCCTTCTTTAAAGTACGCTATAACTCTGGTTCCTAGAGTTATCTTAGTTAAGTGGAGTTCCTTATGGAACAACGAAGCTAGGTACCTATATCTCTATTAGTTTTCACTAACATGTTCTGTTTCTAGTAGGTGGTATTAAGGATGCACTGCCTATTTGAGAACCGAAAAAGTGAGCTGACAGCCTGCATGCTTAAGCAGGCATCGCCAATGTTTAGGAGCGTGACATTGAACCTGTCACGTCGCAGACCATGAGGTGAGGAAACAACGAAGTTGTTTCGCAAGGAACTCTAGCTAGGTAAGGTAGCTTTGAAGCCAAAGCTATATACAAACAGTTCCTTTATTCTCAAGGAGTCTCAAGTGAGACTCCTGACAGAACCAATCACTATCTCCGACTAAGCCCTTGTGTATCGGCATACTGGATGGAGTTAACTTATTACAAATAATCAAGTCATATCGGAAATCATAAGAATAATATTCGCTAGTTAAACTCTAAACCATGCGCGCTTCTGATAAAGTTCGTGCAACTTTGCCGTCTTCACAAACTCAGACCGTGTAACACCTGTTATAGCATCTCGCGGAATGCTGTCGTAATCGGTATGATATGACAACTAAACTCTTGTTATCTCTCTCCTATTGGATGTTGCTACCCGCGAGCCGCGTTTATTTTACAACCTATCAACGAGTCCTTGGGCAGCATCGTCAATGTTGGCGCCCCAGGTTTTAACTGTGCACTGTGAGGACGTTAGCATGTGATAGGTTACCAGGTAAATAGGTGTCTAAGGTAGCAGAAAATGTGCTAGATATGCAGGTTTGCACTTTGACCATATCCGATGAGAGATACATATCCGCGGGAAAAAGGGATTTCTTATTTCTTACCTGAATGTATAAAACACCATCTTCAATTTCGACCTCGCAATATGGGCTATACTTGAGCGTATCTACGATACGGAACGCGATCTCGCCTTTCTCAACCGCCTCGTTGAACCCCTCGCGTAGCAGTTCGTCCTCATTGAACTTCTGGTACTTGAGCTGATTGACGAGGCCCTCCCAGTAGAGCCTTGTGAATTCACCTAACAGTCCCTCCCAGTCCGACCGGAAGTCAGGCTCGCCCGCTTCACCTGCCTTCTGAAGCTTTGCGAACGTGTCTTCGAAGTTGGGGCTTAGCTTGATATCAGGCTTCGCCAAGATCTCCGCGATCTGGGCCCTGACCTGTTCGGCCTTGGGTTCATAGTCCTTGCTGATACTAGACCGTGCTGCGAAGCTTAGCGCCGGTGCATTATCCGATGCAGGGGCTGGAGCCTCGTTCAGTGCTTTGGCAAGGACTTCACGATCAAGTGCCGAATCAATGTTGGTGCCTAGCTTTCCTGGTGCGAACAAGATGCGTAGCTTGCCCTCGTGGACGTCTGCGCCACAATACGGGAAGCGGTTGGCATCATCTAAGTCCATGGTTAAGACGTGAGCGTGGCAGATGGTGTTCAGCTCCTTCAAGCCGTTTTCCCCCGCATTATCTTTAAACTCTTTAAGTCTATATATCGCCCCAGTGATGTAACTAAAATAACAGTGAGCATAACATCGACTACAATAGCTTTCTTTGATACTTACTCTGCAATGCAATTACCAAGCGACTCTTTCGCGTAGCCCTCCGTAGCGTAGGCGTATATCTGATTGGGGTTCACGTCAACTGTCCAAGGGGTCGTGAGAGTATCTGAAAGTTTTTGTTCGAGATCTGACTTTTTGTTGTCCCACTCATCGCGAACTAGACCGGTCAGCTTTGGCAAGGAGGCTATGGTATACCGACTTACTATTCTTGCGTAGGGCAAGCGGAAGCTTCTCAACGGGTGGTAGCTTAGACATGTTGAATAGGAAACTTAACGTTTAGAAGTTTTTTAGGAGGTTGTGTGTAAGGAAATCGGATGATGAGTGGTGCGATATGATTTGTTTTTAGGGGACTAGATAATCGAATGGGAGATTGGGAGAGTGGGAATCTTAAATAAGAGTATCAATCATTGTCATCCCCCTTTCCCTACTTCTGTTGCCTGTTCCGACTCCATTTCCAACCTGGCTTCGGCTCAATTAAAGGGGTTAGCTGAGACTAACTCTCGTGGTTCTTGCGCTAGTATCAACAGCTTTTGAGTCACATACTCCCACGCCTCGTCATCACGACACTTGTCAAGTGTGAATTCTGCCTTAAAATATCCAAACGTCCGAGTTGGTTCCGATGTGGATATGAAACCGAGGTTTTGGCATTCTTAGGTGTTTCGCTAAGTACACTATTGACTCTACTAGTTCGTTGCTGCTCAGCCGCAAGCCGTGGCGTGCAACCAGGTTACCTTTTACGGGTCAGCTACTATACGTTGAACATCGTATTAAGGGCAGTCCAAAAGAAGTCTTGCCTTACCTTATGTAGTTATTTGCATTGCAACGATATCCGAAAGTGGGCGAATAGTATCTGGACTATTTAGAAGGTCAAGGCGATCGGGAAAGATATATGAGACATTTTGATAGAACGTTGTGCTACAAACGCACTTCGTACTGGAAGTAAACGCGTTGAAGTTTCAAGAGAATGATGACAACTAACCCGACTTTCAGCTCGGCTTGGCAGCATACTATGTATAAGGTGGCACCTAGTGAAGAAGGCGATCGTGGATATGATTGGTCGACTACCCCGGAGAGAACGCGGAGAGCAGGGATTATGTCTGCAAGTGCAAGGATGCTCTAGGCACGGAAACGCCTTGCAGTAAGCCTTCCGGCCTTCCTTTTAGTCCCCAAGTTTCTCTTGTGCAAGCTTCCAACGACGAGTGTCAATCCTAGAAAATGGTAAGGTGGTCTTAGTGAACCTCTATGTGGAGAAGTCAGAGAATGCAGCGCTCTATTAATTATCATTCCCTGGAACCTGCATCCAAAAAAAGAGCCAGTACTACCTTCTGTTTCCATCGCATGAAGGACGCTGCAGAAGAGATCCACTAAGATCAGTTCGTTATATCAAATATTAGAACTCTGAGCTCCAATGGCATCACCAAGCCTGTAAGTTGACTCTCGCTTCGCTTCACTTTCAAGTTACTAAACAGTTCGTAGACCCTTGAAAGTTCGGGTTGGCATTCGTGACCACTGGGATAACACTGATGCGCCCCTCCAAGTGGCGCGGTCTGCCTTAAAGGAAATCCTTGGAATCGACGTGATATCCGAGATTGACTGGGATATTGTCCTCCCTCATCTAAATAGCGACTACCCAGATAAGTCAACATTCGTTCCATTCGTTGCGACTGTTGTTCGGGCGTTTTTCGATGGACTGCGGGAGATATTAGAAGCAGACTTGAGCCCAGAATGGACTAATACTCTTCTTGAGAATGCGAAGGGCTGCTTGAGAGTTTCCGTCGGCGTAAGAAATCTTGAAAATTGACTGGAGAGATTTATGCTAATATCAAGCCCTGAGATCAGGTTGGCGATAAAGAGGACCCAGCAGTTTCTTGGTCCACAAAAAACCAAGGCTTCCGAATCAACCTCCCTAAAGGCACAATAGTGTCTTTGGCTAAGATGCAGTCTTCATTCAAGACTCAACTAAGTAACTGCTTCGATGAGCATCAGCCTTCCTTAGATGACTGGGCAGACGTCTCCATAGAAGCCACAAATAAACGCTCGGCGACGATAGAGGAATCTCGGCCCTTTGACATACTACCAGATATCAGCATCCTACCGCGGCCAGACGACCTATTGCTGAAGCCACCGTATCACCTCACCGTATACGGTGGAGGTAATACCACGGTGGAGGTTCAATGTAGCCATAGTCCAACGCTCGAGCTTCTCGCAGAGTATCTAAAGAAATGGTGCAAGGTGAATTATCAGCACGTAGGGCATGTAAGTGATTCTCTCCAAGAGTGTAACAACATATTGGTACACGATGCCTAACAGACAACAAATTTGTGCAGCCACCCGCGATCAAAGTCGAGTTGCACCAGTCGTCCTTTGGGTTTGGTCTTATGTATGACCGTTTAGTAATGACTGCCGGGGACCGCACCCCACAGTTCCTTGTGACGCCTATGATCGTATTACCACTTGTCGAAGATGTGTTAGGTTACAAAAGTGTCTCAGTCGACGGATCTTCTTGGGTGTTCCGAAGGGATATTGGGTTAAGGAAATCTTGATAACAATTAAATATTGCACATGATCGTATCATATGATTCGAAAAACCAGCCTAATCGAGGAATCTGAGCAGTAGAATTAATTACAAGTAGATGTAACTTTGCCCATAATGAGCACTGGGATTAGATACCTAGGTACGGTTACCTAACCTTGTCATTCGACGTCGTTCACAAAAGAAAAAAAAAAATCATAACTATTAGACAATAGCTTGAGAAGGGATCTGAGCCTCTATTCTGAGCACGCTACATCTAGATATATGAAAAGAAAGGCTGGAGTTCCTCTTATATCATCTTCCAACCTTCTTTAGCTTTGAGAGACCCTTCGATGCTTGACACGAATTGTAGGTATTTCCGAATCCCATCGTCTTTTACTCAGTGATTCATGCTTGGAACAAGAGTCGGGTTCTTCTTCTCCGCAATCAATTCGCACCGGCTGGTTTGAGGTTCTTGGACTCCCATCAGGGACGTGTGGCTGTAATGGCACAGCCCGAGTTTTTTTCCTCGCCAAATCTTCTGCATCTATCTTGTTGATGGATACCTGAATAGTAATATTGTTGAATCCATCAAAATCCTGTGATATCGACAGTATCTCCTCGTCTAGCAGCGGAACCGTTATATTTTTCACCAATCTCGGAGCAACCTCAGGCTTAGCGGTGTTCTTCAAGTTCCAGATACGAAGGACCGAATCCATATATTCACCGTCCAGTACCTGTTGGTTTATCTCGTGCATGACAAGGCACCAGTTGTGTTGGTCGATATTCCCAATCAAGAATACGTAATTGGTATCCTTCGTCCGCTGCGGTAATGTAAGCGCCACCACAACTGGGAAATTAAGTAGAGGAGGGGACCATGCGTTCCAACGATTCATGATACGGACAGTTCTTTCGTTCTCGTGGGTTGTGGTTGGAAGTCCCCGGGAGAATACATACGAGTGGCACAGCGCAGTGACTTCCGGGCGTTGGGGAAAATGTAGATCGATAGTCGTCCAGCTATGAGAAAGGGGGGCGATGGACGTATGCCGAGTCTCGAGATATATCTCTCTCCATACGGGGCTGCTCTCTTCTTGTGCCTTTTTCATGTCCGATTGTCTTAGATAGAATAGCTGGGGTTGTCTACAATAAGCCATTTTCCCTGTAGGTAGACGGATGCGTAGGAATATGAATAGTGGGCCGCTATCATCATCGTACCAACATCTCGTCCAAGCTAAGGAGAACCTATTATGAGCTGAATCCAAGCATAGGAGGGCGACGTGCACACCTCGACTTGTAAGAGACATAACTGCGTGGCTGTTATCCTCGAAGATCGAACTGGCGTCTACAGGTAACTCTATTTGGTTGCGGAGCTTGCGTAGATCTATTTTGATAGAACCGTCGTCATAATTAGGGGTTTCTGGACCAAATATCCAGTAAGAGTCATGCATAATCTGACCGCTGAAATCCGTTGGACTGTCCGCACTCCTGAAGTCAGCTGGACTGTCCGCTAAGAATATGTCCCTATTTGAACCGTTAAATAGGAGGATCGTATAGTCTTCGTATCGGTGCATGACTTCTTCTTGTAGCCTCTTGAATGCCTTGGTGCCTTCTCCGTACAGTAGAGGCATGTTGATGTCAAAAATCCCCATCAGGGAATACGCTATGTCTTCCTCTCTTGTCGTGGACCTATTTGCCGCCCAAGACATCTTGAGAGCCACTGTAATATCAGACAAGGCAGTATACCCCAGAAGCACGTCTTCATTAATGCCTGTGACTTCGGTAATTATTTCTCTGAGATTTGTTTTGGTTCCTAGCTCAGTCCAGTCCTCGCTATAAAATTCAATGCGTCGTGGCGCTATTAGTTCTTGTAGCGTCCAACCACGTGTAAACCATCTGCTATCCTTGAAATAACCCCTGGATCGTGGGCGAGGTTTACTAGGATCTCCAGAAGCTTGCCGCACGTCATCCTCTGGGACGATCCTACATAATTCACTTGGATCTAAGATACTCCTAGACCCTTTTATGTTGCCAGTTCCAACGTCGGAGAGGTAGGCGTAACAGACAGAGCTGTCAGCGTACCATTTATACATGGAATTGATAGCTATCGGTGAATTAGTTGATATCGTCGAGGCAAAGTAGAAGGTGTTCAATAAAATGGTGCTAGCCTCACCCTCGGTTAACTCAGTGCTACTACTTTTATCTATACAGCACGTATCAATCCATACCCATTCGTAACCGTCCTTGATTGCTTGACGGCAGCAACCTACTACTTTTCTATAGCCTTCTCGCAACGAGGTATGGCCATCTTCGACATCTTGGAATAATACCTCATCATTTTCCCACATATGGGAAAGGATGGCGTATCGTGGTATTTTCTGAATAAACTCTACCACCTCCAAGGTATTTGTATTCAGGAGTCTCATTTTTCTATGGCACCTTGCTAGGCGAAAGAACACCTTGCACAGGCAAAGTGATGGATGATTGTGGTATAAACTTAATTAATCCACCCCCTAAAACGAGAAGATGGTCACTATTAATATGCCCCTTGATATAGATGCTGACAACCCAATGAGGCTGGAATTGGGGCTGTGAGAGTAGGCAAAGGACCCGTGATATTTAAGTCGTGCGATGATCGTAAGACGGATTATCATCAGCGTGTTCTTATTAAATTAATTCTAGTTGTTTCCGTTGATGATTTTTCATGCTTCCAAGAAAAGAAAAATACCACAGTAAGGGTCCCAAAATATCCGGTCAACCTCGAAATTCCCACCAAAAACGGCCATTTTGCTACTTTGTCACTCTGCAATATCTTTGCTAATGAAATTGGAAGAATTATAAAAAAGGATATATTTCAAAGATAATTGATTTAAATTAACTCTCTATATAAAAACCCTTTTTCTATAGTTAGTATTTAGAGAGTTATCGCAGTTTGAAGTCGACCTTAGTGGGTTTTTGAGGGGTTCCCGATACAAGTCGACATTTTTTGTATGGGATAGGTATTTTTAAAGTTGGGTAACTAACATCAACTTTAAGCTACATCAACTTTTTGAATATTAACTATAAAACAAATTCACATACAAAAATATTGGATTAAATCAAATTTCCATGATAAACAATGAAAATCACAATTATACACATTTTATTCGCAAAGATATCGGAGAGTGACAAGGCTATGTTTTGTTGTAAGATGAGGGGTGGACTACGGTAGATAAATTTGGCCTATTTAATAGGGGCGTAGTAGGGTTCACCAGTACCAGAATACTGAGCAGATAGCCTCTCACATTCTCTAATCGGTTATATTATCAAGCTGAAGGATTAAACTTATTAATTAGCAAAGAAATATTATATCCATCTAGGTATTGAAAGTCAACATAGTGGTTTGATGGGTTTATAATCTCGTACGGGGCCTCATGGATATTGCGACCTATCCCAAGAGAGGCCTTCTATTAGGTAGTTTTACATGAAAGGAACAAAAATTGAACATCCTCCAACTCCTCTATGTCGTTATCATCCTACTTAGGCTAACTGCCTGAGAGCGCTTTTTTTCCTCTTCGGCCTCGGTCGAGACGCTATCGGCGTCGCTACGATTACGTGAGCGCGAAATTGGAAGTGTCGCCATGTTTACAAGGGGACGGAAGAATCGGTTGTAGACGATGAACGTATCATGGTCGCCTGCAAATGCGTTTACAGGGGTCGCCATATAGATGCTTCTTCGCCTGATCTCAACGGCATCTTCGGTGATTGGCCGGACGTTGGCGTATTTATAAATGACACTGAGAATCGGTATGGATAGACCGTGTACTACAATCGAGAAAAGGACCAGGAAATATACCACTAGTGAACATATTAGATAGCGGACAGGAGAGTACCTCTTAGAGAAGTTAAACTGACCTGGACATATTGCGTCGAGGAGTTCTCGCTCCCTTGGGCTGGCTGCCTTTTCCTTCGGGAATAATAATCGGGTATGCTGGAGATAATACACAGCTCCAACACCTATTGGGCCAAAATACCCCATGAATAGTGCTTCTCGCCAGTTCTTTACAACGGCTGGCATTGTCTTATATGTAAGAAGTAAGGCAGGTATCCGCCTGAATAGGAGAACAAGGATGCCAAGACCAAAAAGACGAGGATAGGTAATGCCGGTAGTAGCGGGCTGATGGAATTCTCCCCAAGGCATGGCAATGCCAAGATACATGAAGCCGCCGAAATTTAGCATAACATCGATGCACGAATTGACTTCGTCGTGACGGCGTTCTGTCTCTGCCAGGAACTGCCCATCCCAATTCAACGCGCAACCTGCAACAAAGCATGCAAGAAGGTCACTCGTACCAATCGCTCCGCAGGTTCCAACAATAAACAGCTTGAGGATTTTATCAGCTTAACTCAACCATAAGATAATTATTAGGAGTACTCACTCCCAAGGCCGTCGGGAAAAGCAGATAGCTTTCTGAATCAATCCATCTCCGATAGAGTGAGAATCTTATACCCATTCTAGCACAGTAGCCCGTAACAGCCCCGTACACGATAGCCAACAATACGATGTATATAAGAGTTTCGATGACCCAGTTACCTAACGCAATGCCGACATCGCGCGTATCTTCACCCACGCCTCGGCCGCGCTCGACAAGCTTTTCCTCTCGGTTCTCCGTAAGGCGTAGGAGATTGACAGCAAGCATTAGAAACGGTGAAGCGAAACCATCATTAGCACCTGCCTCGGCCGAGATGATTTCTCGGAGAGGCCGAGCCACATATTTATCAGCAAATGGACCCTTGGCGACGGCCTGGGAGAGAATCGGGTCTGTAGAAGTAACGCACGCGCCCATAACAAGAGCGGCGAGCAGGGACACCTTTGGGATCGTCGCAAGCACGCAAATGGAGGTCGCCAGCCACATTAATGCCATGATAGGGACAAGACAGACAATTATCGCTTTACGGTGTAATTGGAGATATCTCGCGGGGAGTTGGTATCCTGCAATAACCCTACAATAGTCGGAATAGAAACCTGGTTAGACTCGTGAACTTATTCGGGACTCCATCATCTACTCGGACTAGCCTGGTTCGTATCGCACTCACAGTTGAATACCAATCATCACTCTCATAATACCAAGGGTGATCGCATCTTGTTGGCCTGGGGTCGCCGATCCCCATCGTTTTGCGTCCAAGAACTTTGCCGCTATAGGTCCTAGTATCATACCAGTAAGAACTGCCGGCACTGCTGGAGAGTTAGAATCACGTAAAAAAAGTCCATAAATGGCATATTCCATAGAACTACACTAACATGCCTCTCCGAGGTACCAGACCCCCTTCAACTTAACGGCTACCAGGCCGTAAATTACAATAAAAGCACCTAGAGCTGGTTAGGGTTATTCTATTGTCAGAGCAATGGCGAGCTTACCGAGAACAGAAACAACAATATTCAACTCGCTCACGTCTAGAGTCGGCATCGTGAGATACGGCGTCGTTGAGAAACGAGTTTACGAACGCAGAGAAAGTTCCAAAGATTTGGCTCAGGGTCGGATTCTTCATATTTGACAGCCGTGGGGACGTGCCAAGGAAATACGACGGAGTAAATAGAAAAGCACAAGCTACTCAAAAGTGAAATAACGATGTACGTGTAGATCCACGCCCGTCCACTGGGAAGGGTGATTTACATGCAATGTAAGTCAGTGAAATCTCCGGCTTGGCGATGGTGCACAGATCCATTCCACATCAAGGCATGCAGCTCTTCCTGATGGGAGAGCTTCAGCCACTGTGTCTCACTAAGGGGGCCCCTAGGACCCTCCGCAAAGACCCGATGAACACATACCCGTGTTCCCTCCCCTGAGTCTAAGACATATTGTGTCTTAGCTGCCCCTAAAAGAAAAGCATCAACAAGTCCGGTCAACTCAAGATTCTGCTGAAGGGCTCGCAAGGAAAGCATGTGCTGTTAACTAGTCCAACCATTGGAGCGACTATGTGTGGGTATCGAGTAACTATATCATGCAGAGCGAGTCGCTGACGAAGCAAGTACAACGGTAACTAGTAGTGACACAGGGGCCATGGTATTTTCCAAGGGAAGATGCGATAATTAGAATTTTGATATCCTTAAGGGTCAACGAGAGACAAAATGCCGAAAGTGGCACAGGGTGTACGAAGGGTATGAATGAAGAGGGATGCTAGATCATTGTTGCACGTTTCATGCAGTATCAGCTCTTGATAGGACGTGGGGACTCGAAGGTGGTATATGAACTAGGAGAGATCCAGTCCACTGTTGAACCATAACTCCGTCAGTGTGAACTAATCTGATGATTAATATGTCGACTCAAGCAAATGATTGACCATGATTTCTCAATAAGTTATCCTCTCTCATAGATACAACGAAAGTAACTACCTAGGTAGGTAGCTATCTACCTAGATATAGATCAAGTCATGCGGTATCATATCCAATACACTTTTTCAACAATTACAGCAACAATAGATGTCGAGACTTACCTAGAGTTCTAGATAAAGGATAACGCCGAGTCCTTCTATAAACACTCGGGACCAAACACAGCGTCAAAGATCATACTTAAGAGCGATGTTAATAATTATTGACGATCCCAACGTCCTCGGTAGGGCAGCATGAGTAATACGGAAAACTTCTTATTCTAGACCATCAAGGAGAAACCATTGTACAGTCCTAGTAACACGTTATACCATGCATGCCATAGAAACTGTCTAAAAGTTTCGTAAAATAATCACCTTTAAGCCTAGGCGGTAGCTCGTTCTTACCAAAGCCATGTTATTGTTCGATGAACAATGGATGCCTGGGATTATCAAAGTGACACGTGAACGTCGCCTCTTCTGGTGGATGTCAGTGAAGGTGCGGATACATCGTAATGTTTCGGAGAGAATAATTCAAGTGATTTCTTTTATAATCTCATTAAGACTCGTGCATTGTCGGCTCTGCGGCGATAACAACAAGAAACTCATGTAACACAATTAATTCCGGGAATGCTCCACATCCGCCGGAGGGCCAACCGGACCAGACCTACTTAACTTCCGGATCTGCCAAATCTATGCTTTACAACTATGTACCTTGATATAACAACGCAACGGTTTCTTAGGTACCTATAGATATGATTATGCCGATGCGGGTTCGGCTTCGATAGACATCCCTAGAAGCCATATTATCGACAATAATATGAATTTGAAAGATGTGCCTGACAAAGTGTAGAGAACAATAGCAATCAGAAAGCTGGAAGAGTTATTTCCGGCATTACTTACCTGGGTGATGGTTGCCTGAGGATCATGTAGCCTCCAAGTGGACTAATAAGGCGCCATTAGGAACTTTGTTGTCATAGGTGAATTCACTAACAGCCCTACTAAATATTTACGATCAGCTCTAGAAGTTATGACGGTCCCATTTGATGTCTAGTCAACCATGTAGTTAAGTAAAGCGCAATATGGGGATAAATCATTTAGCAATAGATTATGGAAGTGACATAGGTACCTAATTAGCAGTTACCTAGGGTAGTTCAAGTCTTAGGTTTCCCCGGAGAAAACAACGAGACCCAAGCTCACCAAACACGCCGTCGCCTAGCGGCGCTCTAGCGTGGTTTCCTCTCAATGCAGCAGAACACAGCACTTACCTTGTGTATTTCAGTGCTTTTCTTATTCCAGCTACCTCTACGTGCACATAAACACTTATTTGTTTCACATTAAAAAAATCCAGAAATAGAGACATTCGATCTATAAAATTACACATCTCTTCCCCCAGAAGGCAGTTCTACGCCCACACAATTTGACGGGCAACTGCAACCAATCCACCATGGCGCATAATATCATTCTCCCGGATTGGGTATTCCACCACACAGTGCCGAGAGATCTAGACGATGCCAACGCCAGAGTTGCAGCTACGGAAGAAGTAGTTCTCGTAAGTACAATGATGACCAACCAAGACAGTCCTTCAACGACGAGACTTGCATGTGTTAACGCGATGCTTAATTCAGAACCATCTTCCCGCGAGCTACAAGGACTGCCCTACACCCGAGGCTACGATGAACTTGCTGGGCAGTGTCGCCTACATGATCCGGGTTCTTAAGAGCGCACTTACGGACTTTGCCATTCTGCACGTAGAAGCTTTCGATCTGGTGCAGAAGGCCACCTGGTTGGCCGAGGCTCTCCGCCTGATTGTTCAACGGATTAAGGAAGGCTGGGTGGAGTTTGCGGATCAGTTTCAGGGACGGATCTCCCAACTCCAGGAATTCGAAGAAAACCTGTGTGTGTAAAAGGGAAAATGCGCTGCTTGTGATACTACGCGTTTTTGCTACGATATTCGAGGGAAGCCGACGAATGGGAGGGGGGGAATGTGCACGAACTCTAGGCCATTAATGCGAGGTGGTATTGCCACCTTATTAGGTATACGGACTAGAAAAATGCAAGGTTGAATCCCGTCCCAATTGCAATGAATTGTTTACCTAGGTATATAACACGTCTAAATGCCGGAGTAACCAACTGGGTAGAACCATTAGTGGCCGTCGCGTAGCTCTATCCTAGGCTGTTAAGAAGGAAACTTGAAGTCGAAAAACCCTTCAACCTTCCGGGCATTCTTATGAGACACCAGGGCAGGATCCAATTTATGCAACCCGGTAGTGACATGGCCAGACTCCTCGATCCTGTAGACATATTTCAACCCACTCGCCTGCCCATCCTTCAGCTTATTCAGACCTATCAAAATACCGTTTAGTCCGCCTGGTATAACTTCATACGGATGTCCCTTCAGCTTTCCAGCTTCCAGCAGATATCCAAAGTATCTGGACCAGATATATCCGACGTCCTTGTGTGTCGTCAAGATCTTAAGAACAACCGTATTGGAACCCTCCACGCCATCCGGGAACTTGAAGTTCTCACGGGCGTTGGCGAAGTATTGGGATGGCAGGACAGTGGCAATCCTACCGCCATTCTGGTCGACAACTCGCGAGGCCACTTCGAACGACTCCCCCTCGCTAATTGCGTCGAAAACGTATGGGACTTTGTCACTTAAACCCTCCTTGGCGAGGATCTCTTCAACACCCGCAACTAATGCGTCCTCGCCCATGCGGTAATCAAGGACGTGGTTGGCTAGAGTCTTTGCAAGGTCCGTAGCTCTGCCAGCCACTCCGATGATAGGGCCGAGCCCCGAGAGTCGAGTAAGTTGAGCGGCGAACGCGCCGCAGGCTGACGTGATGCCGTATATGAGGAGAGGCGCTTTCTTTCCTTCCGGAACGCCCCTTGCATCAAAGGGAGTTGGAAGCTCTAAGTTAACGTACAGAGCCACCACGGCCGTATAAGCTGCTGTGGGAATGGTCGCGGCTTCTTCAAAGGACACGTTGTGCGGCAGATGAAACGTCGTCCAGTCCGGGGCCGTGGCATATTCCCCAAAAGCGCCATTCGCTGCCATGACTTTGTGATACGCGGCCACGCGGTCGCCGGGCTTGAACTCGTAAACGTCCTTGCCGACGGAGTGGACGATTCCGGCGACGTCGTCGCCGCTGTTAGAAGGTTTTCCACTCCTGGGCGGGAGTTAGCGTTGGTCAGTTTATTCAGAGTGGGGGATGAAGATAGAAAAGCCATACCAGTAGGGATATTTCCAGTCCTTTGGGTTAGATCCCGAGACGACGACTTTAATAACAACACACTTGTCTTCAGGGGTCGGAATAGGAGATTCGATAACCTCAAACGCGTCGAGAGAGGGTTGGATAATTACTTCCTTCATGATGACAGACTGAAAGACTTTGGTATAGCTAGGAATACTTTTGAATTCTTATGATTTTATTGTTGTGAGTTAATGCTGATTTGGTCTTAAGAACCTTCTCCATGACAAGCATAAGGTTAGGTACCTAGGTAGGTATATATACCTAGGAGGCAGATAGTCATTTTCCATCCCCTTCGTCACATCTAAGATCCGCGGAGGCCCGATTCATTACTAAACATCTTAATTAAGATAAGGAGGTGTCACCAACTGAAGGACTAAGTAGTTGTAATACCCTATTATGCCCGATTTTAATTATACTTATCGGCGTTAACCACCATGTAGTTGATTGAAGGACGCCTATGATACTTGAAAGCCGACCAATGCCGTCCATTCCACTATCCGCTTTTGTAAGTGGCTGTTGACAGGGGCGGCTCGGGCCTCCGCGGATCCTTCAGCGGAGCTCCATGGACCTCAAGTTCTTGCTCTCTCGCCAGCGATTCTCAACGCAATCTTCTCAACATGCATTCAACTAGGCAAAGAAGCAAGGCTCGTCCAGACCCGGTGTCATGCCAATCATGCCGATCGAAAAAGTTGAGATGCAATCGCGTTCAGCCATGCTCTAATTGCGCGGCACGAGGAATCAGCTGCCATTTCCTAGTCCCACCCCAAAAGACGGCAGAGACGCCGACTACAGAGTACAGTTCGGATGAGTTGATAGCACGTATTGAACGATTGGAAGCCATCGTCCTCCAGCCGTCTCCCGTAGGAACTCATCCGCGGCACGCACCTGATGATAGTCGTCATGTAAGCCAAGCGTTATTTACGCCCACTTCAGAACCCACCGTCGGACCCGGCATCCATCAAACGCGGGACAAAGACTCGGATTTCCTAGAGAATGTAGGGACAAGAGAGGATTCGCTGGTACGTAGGCGTACTTCACAGTGTTTGAGTATTTGAGCTCTAATTCCATAGGTACAGCTTTCTCCTTTATCCCACGGCTTGGTCTTCGGAATAGGTAAACCGCACGAAATCCACAGAGTGCAAACTTCCACCCAGGATGTAACGGCTAATTACCACTTGGGCAATCCCATTGTGACGTTTCCGACATACAGAGAAGCAACCTTGCTATTCCAGAACTTCGAGTCCAATATCGACCACATGTGTCGCATTCTACATATCCCTACTACCAAGTCTCTCATGAAGACTATCTACATGAAACTTGGACAGGGAGAGTCAGTTCCGCTCGGACAAGCCGGACTATTGCTTTCCATATTCGCCCTTTCTGGATTTTTCTATCGGTGCTCCGAAGATTCGGAGATAGCAACCAACGAACAAGAGGCCGTTCATCTTTCAAAGGTCATAGGGAAGGCAGCGTTGGATGTGCTAGACTACTCCCGACGGAATACGTCGGGTATGCTGGAAGATGTCCAAGCTTATATCTTCATGTCTCTTCTTTCGTTCCACCTCGATGGCTTCTCGGCGAGGGGTCGTCTTCTATCAACCACGGCGGCGTCTATTGCCAGAGATCTTCGCTTGTATCGGCTAGATGTCGTAGATGAACGCCCTCTGGAAAAGGAGGCTAGTGTCCGTGTTTTGATAGATCGAGAAGTTAGACGCAGAGTATTTTGGCATATTACAGCCGAAGACTGGTTACAGTCAGCCATCAGCGGGCCTCAAGCTGGAATGTACTTTATCCATCCGAATCATATCGACGTCAGACTTCCGAAGTATTATTTTGATGACGAAATCCTGCTAAGCGAAGAGACCGAACCCGCAGATGGTCCTCGACCAAGCGGAACGGCTTTTCTCCTCGAGAGGATCAGGCTCGCGCATCTGTGCCGCGAAATAGTCGACACCGTGCCGTCGGAGACGTCCAAGGCGCTGCAGATATCCTACGAGAATATCACAGCGCTGGACAAGAAGTTGCAAGATTTCCTCTCGAGCCTCCCGTTCTTCTTCAGAACCGACCCCGAAAGCCGTGAGAAGAGCAAAAAGTTCGAGACCGTGTATCCGTATATCCCTCACATGAGGTACGCCATCACGAACGCGGCGCACAGCAGAAGGTGTAAGCTACATCAGAGGTTTCTACTGCGACAATCTCACGATCCTCGGTATTCATATTCGAGACGGGCGTGCCTGGAGTCGGCGTTCGCCGTCATACAAGGGTACGAGGACCCGACCGAGTTTGATTCTCCGGCTTACACGACGGCGCGGATGGGCTTGGCGATGCATTACATGCATCTCGCTCTGGTAGTTATGGTTATGGACTTATGCTTTAATAGGCGCGAGGCGGACGAGGCGAATATCAAGACAAAGCTTAGGGATGCTTTCCAGAAGTTTGACGATGATCGACACGTCTCTCCGCTTCCAAGGCACTTCTTGAGTTCTCTACGCGAGATTTTACAGAAACATGGAGTGCATCTTACCAACCAGCCTGCTGTGCCAGGGACCGGCGGGACTAGCGGTATTACGGACGGGATCAGTTCTAACAGTTTCAATCTCGTTCAAGAAGTTTCAATGCGACCCGAACTTGGGTTATACTTTCACAATGCAGAGGATGGCCAGGAAGGTTCCTTCGACGAGTTCTGGCAATTTGCAATGCAAAGCGAGATGAATCTCGACTCGACAACGTGGGATAGTCTATTCTCAGCCCTTGATACGAGGCCGATATGATGGGGATTTACGACATAATTGGTCCATGAGCTTTAAGGGACATATAATGTGGCAACGCTTCTAGATTTTTATCTATATACCGTGCCATGCTGGAGAATCTATGTTATAATTGTGGTTAGTTAACCAAACACATTGTTACGAATTACGATTGTAGATGTAAAGTAAACCTTACATGAGATACTGCAGTCGGAACCGAACTTAAACGATGCTATTTTTGCCTCGCACCAGCATAACGCGGAGATGTGAGAACATACGTATCTTACATGTAGAGTGGAGGGTTAGCCTTGCGGGCCGTAGCCGATGCCGGCCCAATAATTGGAAATGCATTGAAATGCAGTTGAGAAGTATTGAAGTGGTCGGTTAAGGAAGTGATTGGCAGTTGGGAATATGGCATAACTTAAAATAGACGATGGCTCGTCCCGTAGAGCCCGAATAGTTATTTCAACCCAGCTCTCTTACCGTATCATAATGATCCTCGGTACCTATTTAGACGCCAAGATGGACAATCTACTTAATGAAGAATTTGTGAGCCGGACCGACTTAGCGACCTGGTCCTAATCATTCTCCAGGCAAACGTCATAGAAATTAGTTGAGCCGAGTATGATATTTCTTATGCGATAGTAATTGACATGATGTTAAACTCAAAAGTTAAGACAGTGACATGCCAAGCATCGGCTAGTTCGGGAGCGGTTGATATCTCGTAATATAGAGTTCAGCATGGATAGGGGTAAGGAAGTAGTCTCGAGTCTTAAATGGAACAGGATATAGCGAAGTCAACCCGAGGAACTAGAACCTGAGAATCTACCTTTTCCAGCAACTTCACCCAAGGATATATCCTGTCAGATAGAATATAACCCTGGAGATGGTTAGCACCAAAACTTAATCTTTCCTCTAATACGATGTATACTACTAGAGTCCTCTTGTAGGGCCGATTGATATATCGCCTATAGCGGAGGGGGAGATAGGCAATCAGGTAGCGATATTGGATGTCTCGTGGGTTTAGGTTCTCAAGGGCTATTCCTTATGAGGTAGTTAAATTCTTGAAAAATTTTGGGATGAACTGTCCGTTTGTTATTACCGTTGTGCTGCAGGCATAGTCTACCCTTAATAGATCTATGCTATGCTGAACTATGGCCATGCAGTTATACTCCGAGTCCTCGGTGTCGCATATCATAATCAGGCACTCAATATCCTATTGTAGTTAAGACCATTTGCACGAATCAGCTCGTCAGGGGTTGGTGAACGTTAAAATACGAACCTCACATAATGCGGACATCATCCCTCTGTCCAAATTGCGTCAACATGTTATATCCCATCGGAGTTCGTGAGATCTAACAGCGCTATGCTATCTCGTCTTCGATCGTCTCTCTTTCGCGAACGGTAGGATGCATGTTCCCATGCCCTGGCTTGGAATTGTGACTATGGGTCTTGAGATATCTCATCATCAGTCCTCATGATCATCCAGCCTTGTCTAACTACATTGTCCGTAATGCTTGGGACGTCCACAGCACAGTGAGCCGCACCAATGCTCATTCTATTTACTAACACAAACTTTTACCTCCTGTCACAAACTGCTAATGCATGACGTTTCTCGAATGTTTCTAAAACCAGAATGTAAATCAAGTTTTTCAGAGTTTTCACGTTGCAAGGTCTCCCTTCTCGTCGAGTATCTGGAATATAAGCTCGGTGGCCTCTCTGTCCTTTGCTTCGGCTTAAGTTTTTCTTTTTCCTCAGTCTATCGTTTCAGGGCAGCTTTTCATATCTGACCCTAAGAAATTTCGAAAAGGAGCCACGAGTGTTCTGGCTGCGATAATACCGACAAAATGATACGGGCAAGCAAGCCGCTTGTTCTGTCCTCCATAGTGAGCGGCGCATATTCCCTCGTTGCACGTGATAGCGGATGCACCTTCACGCTTTCGACAGGAGGCTCATTCACTGGGCAAGTCGGTCAATATGACGGCGGTCAGACCAAGGGCGCCCGCCCTGGAACTGGCGTCGTACCGTCCAGTTTTGTCATGAATGGCGATATGATGTCTGATGGTCAAGGCCGAGGTTGTTGGTGGACGCCCCCAAGTACCGTACTCCAATGCGACGTCGGCCAAAATGCCGAAAGCGGATTTGCTATCGGCTGCAATGGAGAGCTGACGTTTAATGGCCAGTCTACTTTCTGGCAATGCGCTACGGGAGATGACGGCGTGGTGATGATATATCTTGCGCCTGGAGGAAGTAACTGTAACCAGATTTCCTTAATAGCGAGTGGGTGTTGGCCTTCATCATGTGGTTCTGGCTCCGGCGCTTCAGGGACTGCTCCGGGTATAGGCTCAACATACCCTGGCGCAAGCGGAACAGCACCGGGAGCAGGGACAACAGCTCCGGGTGGAGGTGGTACTACATCGCAAGGTGCAGGTTCAACTTATCCTGGCGTAACTCAGTCTGTTCCATCCGGTGGTGCTGGGACAGCGCCGCCCTGGGAAAGTGGCAGTAGTTCTGGAGGCGGAACGGGAGGAACTGGTCCATCGGGAACAGGCGGTACTCTTCCTGCTGGAGGCTCTTGGACAACAGGACCTGGAGGTGCTAGCTCGACATATCCTGGGTCGCCTGGCACGACGTCACCTGGTGGAGGGTCGCCCGGTGGCGGTTCACCTGGTGGCGGTTCACCTGGTGGCGGTTCACCTGGTGGCGGTTCACCTGGTGGAGGTGCTCCCCCGCCTTGGTCGACTGGTTCCGGAGGTGGCTCAGGTTCATGTATGCCGGAGACCACCACAGTTTTCGTTACAGTATCAAATACAGATTGCGTTTCCACGGTTACTGAATGTCCAGGACAAACACCGCCTACGGGTCCTCCCGCGTCTCCACCTCCCGAAACGAGTCCACCAGAAACACCATCAACCACGCAGGAGACGAGTCCTGGTACTAGTCCTCCGGGGACGCCTACAACAGAAATGCCACCACCGGGATCAACCACGACTTATCCTGGGGTGCCAACCACTACTCAGGAGACAAGCCCGGCGACAACGCCAGAAGTACCTACTTCTCCGGGATATCCAACCACGGTTATTCCACCACCGGAGACTCCAACTACTACTCAAGGAACAAGCCCTCCGGAGACCACCCCGGAGACACCAACAATGCCAACTACCCCTGGCTACCCGACGACTGTTATTCCACCACCGGAGACACCTTCAACTACAGGTGGAACAAGCCCGGGAACATCGCCGCCAGAAACACCCACAAGTCCTCCAGAAACGCCAGTAACATCTACAACTCCTACAACGCCAGCTGTTCCTCCACCGGAAACGCCGACGACTACTCAAGGAACGAGTCCCCCAGCAACAACGCCGGAACTCCCTCCACCTGAGACGACGCCTCCTGCAACACCTCCAGAAACACCAACGATGCCAACCACTCCTGGATATCCAACAACGGTCATTCCCCCTCCAGAGATCCCCTCTACTACAGGTGGAACGAGCCCCGCAACGTCGCAGCCGGAGACTCCGACAACCCCAGGATATCCAACAACGGCCATTCCTCCTCCAGAGACGCCTACTACGCCCATGACACCTCCGGAAACGCCAACTACATCTCCGGAGGTGCCTACAACAACCCCAAGCTATCCTACTATCCCTCCACCTCCGCCGCCGCCGCCGCCGCCTCCTCCCCCAGAGACACCGACAACAAGTATGCCCGGTACTACGCCTCCTCCTGTGCAGACAAGCGAGACTTACCCGGTCACCTCTCCAGGGACTACAGTTACTAGCTCTGAGACAATTACGATTCCCGAGTGCCCGTCGGAATCAACGTCGTGCCCCAATAGGTCTAGCAGTACCAGCGTCCCAGGTACGCCCGGTACTTCGGTTCCCGAAACTTCGCCGCCTGTCGAGACCACTAGTACAGGTCCCACGACCTATCCAGGCACTACACCTCCAGTCGAAACAAGCCCCAGTACTCCAGCGACTCCAACGACTCCCGGTGTAACAAGCCCATCGTCAACGTGGACCACGTCACTTACGAGTCCGGGTACTCCTGGGCAATCGACGTATCCCGGCACATCTACCACGGTTGTAGAGACTACAACTACAAGCTCGTGCCCAACAACCTCTACCTCACCTGGCGAGTCAACAACCAGCGTTCCTGGAGTGCCTACGACTACTCCTACAACTCCGACTACGCCTGGTATTCCTACTACACCCGGTACAACTCCAACCTTGCCAACTACTAGTGTCCCGGGTGTACCTCCTACCACAGGCGAAACAACACCGGGTACTCCAACGTACCCTGGAACGTCCACAACGGTTGTCGAGACGACTACTACGAGCTCATGCCCAACTACTTCCACCTCTCCTGGGGAAACTCCAACAACTAGTGTACCAGGCGTACCCCCTACCACAAGCGAGACGACACCGGCCACGACGTATCCAGGCACATCGCCAACTACAAGTGTCCCAACTGTGCCTACTTCACCCACGTCGCCAGAGACCCCCACCACCCCGGGTGTTACAACGTATCCCGGCACGACTACAAGTTCTTGTCCGAGCACGACGACAACAGAAGTTCCCAGCACAACACCTGGGGTTCCGACTACCACACCTAAGGTCCCAACAACGCCTACGACACCTGGCGTGACAACTCCGTATTCTACCACAACCCCCGGATATCCCACGTCGCCTGAGGTGCCTACAACAACGCCGGAGGTACCTACGACAACACCTGCTACTTCACCTGGATATCCTACCAGCCCACCTGAAGTACCAACCACGACGGCTACAACTCCTGGAGAGACAACAAGTGTCCCCGGCTACCCAACAAGGCCACCACCACCACCACAACCACATCCGCCACCGCCGCCGCCGCCTCCTCCTCAAGGACCACCTCCTCCTCCCCCTCAGGGACCACCGCCACCTCCCCCTCCCCCTCCCCCTCCTCCGCCGCCACCGCCGAGCCAGCCGGGGTATCCCACTGGCCCACCTCCGCAACCAACGCCCCCGGCTGGGACCACCAGCGCTCAAGGTTACCCCACTGCAGCACCACCGCCCGCAGTTACCGGCAACAAGCAGGGAGATAACGGCTGGGGAGAAGTAGATGGAGACAAGGGCTCGGGCGGGCAGCCCAAAGGGCCGCCTCCCAAGCTTGCAAGACGGGCCATGGGTCTTTCGGAGGACTCCACGTCGTCTTCCGCAGACTGTCCCGGCGAGCTGACCGACGAATACGAGTCCCCCAACTTGCTAATTACCGTCGACAGCTCGCACCCAAACAAGGCGTACGGAGAAGCGGCTTCGGGCGAAGTATCGTCTACCCTCTCGAGCATCTTCCGGTTCCACGTCCCATCAAGCGGCGGTAGTGACGCCGGCAAGACGTGCAAGCTCGTGTTCTTCTACGCCAACACGACGAAGGAGGAGGACGTACAGAAGGCCTCTGGTGCGGTCGAGTTCTCGCGCCTCGAGGGTAGCGTGGATCTGGACACGACGCAGAACAGTCTCCCGGCCGTAGCGCAGAGTTATCACCGACTCACCGTCGCGCCGGGCAACGCGTACACCATCGAGTCCTTCGCGTGTCCCAGCGAGGACGAAGACGTCGTCGTGGAACTGAGCAGCGCGCCTGGCAGCCAGACCGCGCTACGGTTCGCGCAGGACTCTAGTGACGCATGTCCGCTTGGCTTGTATCTGCTAGCGACCGCGCCAGAAGGTGTGGAGTTGTGAGTAAGTGAGCAGAAGATAGAAGGAAAAAGAAAAAAAAAGAAGAAAAAAAAGAAGAAATTGGATCGGAACAGAATTGCATCTCATCTACTCTAGTTTACAGCACAGCACGGAAAAGGCCGATTGACACAATCAGCGTAATAATGTAACAAAAAAAATGTCTATGGAAAATGTATGTATGCATGCAAGCAAAATATGGCTTATATGAATCAGAGTTTTGGGGAAAAGGTGGTAATGGGAGTAGCAATAGGTAGCCATCATTAAGTCAGATTATTTCTTTTGTCATCGAGACACAGTCCCGAGATTTGAGTATGAAGTTCGTGATTGATGAGGATTTATTGTTCTTCGTGAATTGTTACTGAGAAATGGCTAAGAACATTGCAAACTTAGAAAAACACTTTGACCAACTTCTAGCCACTTACAAGTTACAAGCCCCTGAATGTGATCAACAATGTGGCTGTATAATGTGGCTAGTGAGCACTTATGTATCCGTACGCCATGTAGAGGTTCATGTACTATGTACATAATGGGATTTATCCTTATCACATTCAAAGACGCGTAACTAATTGAAACATCTAAGAGGCTTATAATGAGATACAGGTAGAATACCAATATTATGCTCTCAACGTTACGAAAGTCTATTAGACTCTGTTTTCTGAGATAAGATATGCCCGTCACAACTTGAGTTTCCTTCCCAACGGTGCGGTACGCCTGGGCACGACATATCCCAGTCCCGTTTGCCTTGGGAAGACGTTATCGCGACCGCAACCTCTGCATTAGTAGCGCCGGAAATGGCCGACCAAGATCAACCCCAATGATTCGCCAGAGATTGTCGTCTCGATTTGTACTACATAAGTCAGCTAAGGCTGGGTGAGTGAGTATTTACAATGGCCATACCGTCGTGTAGCGAGCGGGAGCCGCTACTCCAACAAGATCAACCACAGTCAAGCCGTAGTAAAAACCACCTTACAATGGTCGGAACAGAAGATAACCCCGTGTCAAATGGCAACGACGATTCTGTCGGTCATATCGGACCTGATGAAGCGCGCCGTATCTTGCGGCGCATCGATTGGCGCATCATGCCGCTCCTCTTTCTCACCTACACCTTCAACTTCATGGACAAGACCATCTTGTCAAGTGCATCGGTGTTTGGTCTGAGAGAAGACACTCACCTCGATGGCTCAAATTATTCCTGGGTGTCTAGTATCTTCTACTTTGGCTATTTCCTCTGGGCGTACCCTACAACCCTGCTAGTAGCTCGCCTGCCGATAGGCAAATATCTCGCCGTCAACACCTTCGTATGGGGCGCGGTGGTAGCCTTGACTGCTGCGTGTTCCAACTATGGCGGCCTGATCACGGTGAGGTTCTTCCTCGGTATTGCGGAGGCAACTATTTCGCCCGCTTTGATGTTCATAACGTCCACATGGTACACTCGAGACGAGATTCCCGTTCGGACAGGTATCTGGTTCGCAGGTAACTCCGTAGGCGGCATCGTGTCGTCGCTCCTCGCTTACGGGATTGGCCATATTTCTGATAACATCCACCCGTGGCGTTGGATGTTTATCATTTTGGGCGTCGCCACTTTTCTCCTCGGATTTGGGCTTCTCTTACTGTTGCCCGATACTATTTCGGGGGCCAGATTTCTAACTCCGGAAGAGCGCCAATGGGCTGGTGATCGAATTGTAATCGCCGGTACAGGCCGCACAGAAAACGCGACCTGGAAATGGGAACAGATGATGGAATGTCTGCAAGATCCTAAGACGTGGCTTATATGGTCAGTTGCACTACTCTGCCAAATTCCCAACGGCGGTACTCAGAATTTCGCAAACCTGGTTATCAAGTCGTTTGGGTTTTCGTCGCTCGAGTCGACACTCATTAATATTCCATACTCCGTCATTTCTGTGGCAGCCATCTCCGGAACTGGGTGGATAGCCGGACGCTTCCGCTCGATGAACTGCATTCTTGTCGGCCTTGTCGTAGTACCACCAGTAGTCGGGTCTGCCTTGATCGGGAGCCGGAGCTCTATTCCCCATGGCGTCTCCCTATTTGGGTATTTTCTTTTATCTACCGGCCCATCTGCGTTACCTCTTCTTTTGTCTCTTGTGCAGTCCAATTATCGAGGTGTCACCAAGAAAATGACTATGACCGCAATGCTATTTATTGCTTATTGCACCGGCAAGTAAGTAAAAGTTTTCTCTAATTCGCTTCCATCGAATGATATAGGGCCGCTTACTGACATTTTTAGTATTGTCGGCCCCCAATTATTCAAATCAGATGAAGAACCAACGTACGATACGGCATTTCGTGCAATCATGGTCTGTTATGCCTTGGTAATATTCCTCATCGCAACACTCAGGATTTATTTACAATTAGTCAACAAATGGAGACAATGCCAAGAAGGCATTCAAGGAAGTGCTGGAGCTTCCGGTGCTGTTGGTGGGGGTAAAGTAGTTGACATTACAGATACACGTAATGTAACCGAAGCAGTTCATGAGGTCCAATTGAGACCGGAAGACTATGAAGATACTACAGACTGGAAGACTTTTGGGTTCCGCTACAGACTCTAGAACATCCGAATTACGAAGCTTCACTTATGCATCTATCAGAGACCTACCCTGAGCCTGGGGTTTCCTCGAGATAAAATTCATAGTCCATAAGGCAACTTCAATAGGCACCTCCCGTCTCAACTTCCACTGGTCATCTCGTTAGCTCCTGGCCTATTCAGATCTGAGTTTTAACTGGCAAAGTATATCGGTGCAACTTCAAGTCCAATTGCAAGCCACCCAAGAGCGTATCCCTCAACTATAGGATTGACGTTTTTTCCTCTCTCAATACAGCATTCTAGCAGGAAAGCGGATTATATTAAAAATAGCCATTAATTTCGCGTTCAAGTTATACAACCTATAGCTAAATATATTCGCCGGCAAGATGGATAGATACGCAACAAGGTCGCTCGAGGAGAACGTTGAACAGACTAAATCTGATTTCCGTGGATCCTGCGTACTATTACCAAAGGAAGAGAATATCAAGTTGATGCTTAGCGAAGAATGGTGTACTAACGACATAGATATCACACTGCTATCAAAGGGTACTTACAGCTATACATATCTAATTACGAAGCCTACAAGAGACAAGCTTACCAATACTATCATACGAGTAATGCTACCTATTGACCCTTATTTCAAAACTCAGGCCGAGGTCTCTTCCATGGAATGGGTTCGAGAGTATACACCGCTAGCAGTTCCGAAAGTTAGGATCTTCGACCAGACCGGTACTACTCAGATTGGGCTCGAATGGATTGTTCTAGAATGCCCGCAAGGCTCGATACTTCCCATGAGGGAGGCTGGAATGGGTGAAATTGACTGGGGTATGGTAAGCGACGGTACGAAGCGGTCGTTAGTAAGACAATTGGTAGCATTCTATTCTGCCACATTCGACCACCAACTTTTTGGCATTGGGAATCTATATATGGGCTATGCGACCGGAGAGCGGGACAGAGACGATAAAATTGGTGTTATCGTCTCCCCGGAGTTCTATACGTATAACCAGACGTCCGATCTTGGCCGTGGACCGTTTAGAAACAGTGCTGAGTGGCTCAAAACGCGCATCAATATGAGGCAGAAGGATCGCTTGGCCATCTCGAACACCAAGGTAGCGATCAAAGCCAAGCATATCCTCGATCGCCTGAAGAGACTGGGAGAAATGCTCTTTGATTCAACACTCTTTGAGCCCACACTGCTCACAAATTGTGAGATCAATCACAATAGCCTCCTAGTGAATCGTAATAAGCTAGCCATACTGGGTTGGGAGCATACGTCTGCGCTTCCATTATGGAAAGGGTGCGAACTTCCCAAATTCCTGCAAGGGATAGCACGTAATAAACAACCCGAAGAGAGAGATTACCTAGACAAACAGGGCCAGTGGTTGGCTGGGGCTAAAGACGACTTTGACAAGCATATATTTCAATGGGAGAGAACATCGCTTCAAAAGATGTTCCTTGACGAAATGTCGCGCACGTGTCCCCAATGGACTACCATTTATAACTCTCCAATTACTCGACTAAGGAAGGACTTCGACCTTGCTGTAAGCTTTTCCGACGACGCAGCCACTCAACCTGCAATTGAGAAGTGGCTCTACACCGTAGAGTCTGGTTTGGAAAATATCCGCCTCCAAAACCCAGGGAAAAGCCGCGTGGATATCTCAAGCCTCGGCTTTACTATTCGCAGCCTTCAGGATCGTATATACGACAGCACGAACGTATCCGGCACGGCAAGGCAGCTCGCCAATGGGCCAGAATCGCATATATGGAATATGTCTTGAGAGAGAAGGATATTGTTACGGACTAGGCCTCTGGACTCTACGCTACATTGTGGCCACTCTTAATTGATCACACCAATCATGAATCACGATCAGAATTACGGTGAAGGAAGCCCCAGGAGGAGGTGAGGCCTTATTACTCGCAGTATTATTGCCCAGAGGGGTCAAGTTACATGCTCGCTTTGGAATGATCCAGGAAAGGATCGAGGTAGTAGCCAATCAGGCAGCCATAGTTAATACTAAACCAACCACGGCGTACTTAAAGAGCTTTCTTCCCTGGATCTCGGATCTAGTAATTTACAAAGGGAGCATAGAATCGACCCGAACGCTGCGTGTCCGCAACATCGAATGGCAATGCTGGTAATTGCCACGACTCTAGACCTCCAGAGCCGAAATCTAGACTTGAGCTCACCCACGTCGTCTGACCTTGCCATAGTAGTTGAGTCCCAAAAATAGCTTATTCAAATTGTATCACGATAGATTCCAAGGCACGGAACGTGCTCAAAGCTCCACAAACCTTCTTTCTTTTTCCGGATACTGTGATAGCGTTTTCCGGAGATATTTTCACGATGCTACCACGTAAGCAGCGAAGGCTCCGGACGACGTCGTCGTTACGATGCTTGGCAGCGCGGATTTTACTTAGTCAACTATGAGAAATGTCACGAAATGTCACGATATGTCGTGTGTGCAACGGGGCGATTTGAAATCTGAGGCATTTGCTTGGTCTATTCGCCAGTCACCGAGTCCCCCCCTCTGGCGTTGAACCGATGCATCGTCGGCCTGCAGGCACGAGGTTATCTCTACAGCATGGATCTTCTTGGTTAACCCCCCCGTAACCCGTGTAGCCGACCCCTTGGTGTCCTTTTACGGACGATGCCATTCGCCCTTTCAGAATTAATAGGGCAGTAAACACGGGTAGAAAAGGTAAAAGGCTCCCTTTCTTTGCCCGTTTCTATTTTGCATTTACCCCGGCTGTGATAAACCCCCAATAAACACCCCCCAGCCCATCCCCTAGCAAGCCAATATACGGCTAAATAGCCGGCGCGTTCTCAGCGTCACCTTTCTGCTACCCCAACCGTCATTTCCTCGGCCCTTGCTACTCCAATTACTGCCTATTACGGCCTTCCGTTTTCCGAACAGGGCGGTCCTCCTTTTCGCGGGAACGGAGGCTATTTTGTCATCGTTGCTCGTAAGGTAGCGGCCAAGACTCTGGACGGGTACCACTGTAAGTAGAATCTGCTTCAATACGCAGTTCGCAATTCGACGATGATCTTGCAGGTTAGACGGCTCAAGGCCAATGTCCCTCTTTCTATCTCTTCGCCTTGCTGGCTGGCTTGGCTGGTACCTGTGCGGCCCGAGGCCCGCACGCCTTGTTATATCACCGCACATCATTTTTACGACGTTGAAGAAACCCCCCCTGGGGGATCGAAACTCGCTCATGCTATAATGAGCCGTTCAATGGGTATTTAATTATTAAGTTCCTGGAATATCTTCCTCTGTGCATGTGAACTCGTTCCCGTCTCAACTCCTACCTACCAATAGTTTTCCTAGACCAGGAGAAAAAGTTTCATAGCCACGTGTAACTTGTAAGTACCCCTATATCTAGAACTACTATATATCAGTACAAAGTTCTGTATCTAACATGTCCTCCCAGTACCTTCAAGTATCATTCAAGGTCACGGTAGTTAAGCACTCGTTGAGACTCGTTTATTCGGTTAGCAAGTTCTTCGAAAGCTTCAGGTTAGGAATTCAAAATGCGTTGGAACTTGGGGTTAACGTGCGCAGCTGCGCTATTTGGTTTCGGTGCGTACTCAACCCCTGAGCAGCTTAAAGAAAATCACCTAGAGCAATTTTCCTTTTTTTTTTTTTTTTTCGAACGGTAAATAAGGTTGTTGTTTAAGTGTGTCGGCTAATATTTTCCGGCGGAGATTTGTTTGCAGTGTCCGAAGCCGGCGCCGACGTGTTCCGCGATCCCGACACGGGGTTCTCGTTCTCGCAGAAGGACGTCCCGATCACGACGAACAACGACCACATCACGTTTCGCATCGCCATCCCAAGCCCCGCGCCCGCGAACCAGCCGTACGACGCGGTGATCCAGATCGTCGCGCCTGTTTCGGCTGGCTGGGTCGGCGTCGCGTGGGGTGGTTCCATGACGAACAACCCTCTGCTGGTCAACTGGATTAACGGCGCGACCGGTATGGTGTCGACGCGCCGTGCGACGTAAGTTAGAAATTCCATGATATAGAGGAGCCTATATGCTCCCGCAACACTTGCTCTCCCGGCCCCCCGCCCCCCCTTTAAAAAAAAATTAAAAGGCACAAATATATAACCACAACATAATAAAAGACATACAAAAACTAACAACATAACCACACAAAACAGCGCGCACACAGCACCGTCGCTGTACACGGGCGCGCAAGCGCAGATCCTCAAGAAGGGCGTGAAGACGAACGGGACGCACTGGCAGGTGACGGCGAAGTGCACGGGGTGCACGTCGTTCACGACGACGGGCAGCAGCACCAAGACGCTGAACCCGTCCGGCAGCAACCGGCTCGCGTTCGCCCTCTCCAAGGCCAAGCCCAGCCAGCCCGGTTCCGCGTCCTCCCCCATCTCCGTCCACGACCTGTTCAACTACTGGGACCACGACTTCGCGTCCGCCGGGAACGCGCAGTTCGCGGATCTGGTTAATCGGAACTTGTGAGTCAGATGTGCGTGTTTGTGTGAAAGTGTGAGAAACTGCCTGCTGCGTTACGGGGGCGATGGGACTGAGGTGAGGTGAGGAGGCCTTTAAGAGGGGGTTCTCTAGAGAGATTACTACGAATATGGAAGAGGAAGAAAATATATATCTACGGATTCGTTTATTTATTTATTGACCTGGTGTGGAGACCAATTTTCTAACCGTGTCTTTCGACTCAAGAAACTCTTCGCTCGTGTACGTACCCGCGAAAAACATGAACATGCGACAGCGAAGCGGCCTTGATGCCCCGTAAGGGTGCGACTTGGTGCCTGGGTTGTTGAGGGCGAGGTCAATCAAAGGTTAAATTATGTTGGGAGCTTTAATAACTAGGTGTTCCAAGATAGATTAGGAGGAAGAAGGGAGGAGTAGAGATGGAGGCGCTCCGAGTTTACTTGATTCTACTGTCTTTTCCGCAGACGATACCGTACCGAGTATATACACAATAGAGTGTCCAGCTTCGATCTTGCAGTCGCAATAAGTGTCAGGAGAGAACCAGTTCTTATCTTTACCTACATCTAAGTCACGTCCTGTCTTCAAACACGACGTCCCTCTCCGAGCCTCAAACACGTTTCGGTAAACCCTTTCTGTTGCTACAGTTGTATCGACCGTACCTACAATTCCCGCGTCCAGTGACATTGTATTCAAGCTATTTATAGTCGGAGAACTCTTATTGTTACCTCACTTAAATCCTCCCAAGCGAGATCCACGATCGCGAGTTCTCAAGAAAGATGAATTTGGAAGTGCTTAGTTATAAATAAATTACTTTCAAGACTAATGTCGATGAGATGACAGCAGCTTAACGTCTAAACGGATTCGACAATTTCAACAACATGGGAGAGAGATACAGAGAAAACAGACAGACGTCGACACCGACAAGCGTGAGAATGAATGTTTACTTCCTATCTCGCTAGTACAAAGGGGTAAAATCCCATCTTTTAGCCGAAGCGAAATCCAGAAGATCTTCCGATGTGATCGATCCCCGTGCTTAGCGAGCTTTCCCGTAGAAACCGGTTTACTTGCGCTACGTTACGTCTAAGCCTTGATCGCCATCTCGCCCATGGGGAGAGCCGCGAGCCCTGTGATTTAGTGTTAGCGAGGGGTTCCCTTTTTTTTTTTTTTCTTTTTCTTTTTCTTTTTCTTTTTCTTTTTCTTTTTCTTTTTTTTTTCTTTTTCTTTTTCTTTTTCTTTTTCTTTTTCTTTTTCTTTTTCTTTTTCTTTTTCTTTTTCTTTTTTTCTTTCTCATTTTAAAGTCTTCCCAGTAACTTAAGAGAGAAGGGCAGGAAGGGGAACTTACAGCCGTCAACCTCCTCGGGAGCTTGTTGCTCCTTGGTGCAAGCGTTGTACTGGGCGGGGGTCTGGGCGTGGATGCCGGCGGTAGCGCAGTCGGTGTTAAGACCGCATCGGCCGATGTTGTCCATGGCCTTCTGGAGGGTGTCGCCCTCCCAGCCGAAGAGGTAGTCGCCGTGAGCAGCAGGGCCACTGGAAGGAAAATCAGCTTAGTTAACTCACTTCACGAAAACAAGTCGTCGACTTACCCGATGTTCATGGAGTAGACGTAGGGGTTGGAGTTGTCGGTGGGGAAGTCGGGGCTGTTGGCGAACTCGGTAACGTTCCACATCAGCTCGTACATGATCTGAGGGAGCTTGACGGGGTGGCTGGATGGGCAAGCACCGCCGCCGGTGGCGCCGGAGCCGGAGCTGTACGCGACGTGGCTCTGGTGGTCGGGGCTGTCCAGGTTCTTTCCATCCCAGCAGCTATGAAGAAATATAGGTTCAGCAAGTCTGACCTGAGAGAGAAGAAAAAGGGGGAGGGGCAATGAAAGACCACTTATATAAGTGGGCAGGAGGTAAATAGACTTACGTAGGGAAGATGATGGTCTGTCGGATCATCTTGCAGCTCTTGGACTTGGGGATATCGACAGTATCGGAGCCAGTGCAAGGAGCACCGCCAACGAAGGTGTTCTCGTTGGGCGATGTCCAGCATCGGTGGCAGATATTTGACCTCTGAACCCTGTTGGGGTCGGTGTTGGCGGCGTTACCAGCCAACATACGGAAACCCTATTTTCGGTTAGCCAAGGCTCGTCAATCCGTTCATTTTTCTCTCTCCTACCTTCTTGAACGCAGTAGTTTTGCCGCTGGGGATGTAGTAAAGGTCGAGACCGCCCTTGTTGACGAGCTTCCCTTGCGGGCCACCGTTGCCGACCTGAGGAACACGCTTGTACGTTCCATTCTTAGCCTTGTAGAACATGACGGCGGTCCAGTAGTTAGACTTGTCCTCCTTGAACGTACAAGACGTGCAGGTGGACGAAGTCAGGTCATGACTCGTGGGGTCCATGGAGATGTTTAGGGAGTTACCACCAACTAGCTGGTGAAGGTGAGGAGTGTACTTCATGCCGGGGTTAACCAAGGGGTCGATTCGGTCAACTACCAACTGGGAGCATGCGAACCGCAGCATAGAGTTTCCGAACTGAGCGGCAGCATTTTGCGCTAGAAGCGCGGCGGCAGCGAGCGAAGTCAGCTGCATCGTGGCTAATTTTCACTTATAAGACGTTTCGTCGATGAGCCTATAGTGAGAATGAGTGAGACTTCGGGCGAGTAACGATGGTAAGCTGAGGGGAGACAGCGAGATGCACGGTTGTAGAAGTAGAATCCTGGGATCTGAAATATGGGGAAGTTTGTGAGGCCCGTCGTACTTGTATGAACCGTGGGAGGGCGCTCTCACGGGCTGGCGCTCACTAACTGCCGAGCCTAAGGAACTCGTTCGAAGATTTCTTCTACTTTGACGCCGCAAAACTATTGGCCAGGATTATTTCCCAGCTTTATTGGCATCGATTTCCGCATTGGGGACCTAGGGCAGCTATGGCTCCGTGTGTTGACTGATTCTTGGGTCTCGCTTTCACCCCCTTCTGGCTGTATCGCATTTACCCGGTTATTTACACCTCCCAATTATAGAACCACGATAAATGACAGCGTAGCAGCAAGCCGCATCCAGCACTCGGAAATACGGGGTCGAAACAAACTTGAATTCAATATTGGATGCATCTTAGGTACTCTCTTTGCCACTGGCTGCCGTATACTAACACTTGTAGTTAGTCACGTTAGACCTGAAGTGGGTTACCGAACAAGACTTTCTATATCGCCTCGCCTGTGGGGGCGAACCATGGTTCTAGACATGAGCGAGATAAACTTCCACAGTCAAAGATTCGCTATTCTAGTTAACAGTTAAGGTCTTTTGGCTTCCCATGTCGTGTATAGCTCTAAGTATAGCTACTTGAAACCAAAGGTAGGTAAAGTCAGCATCTCCCCATGATGCTGTTAACAAGTGATCAGTAACCGTAGGCTAGCCTTATGGCCGAACGTGCGGCGAGGACTACCAGGGTGTCAGGATGCCCAAGGGGCACCCGCTCTTCACTATATCCGGACCAAATTTCGGCCCTAATGTAGAGAGGAGGAAGGAGTGCCAAGATATGTCATAAGCCCTCATCCGGCATTCATATTCCAGCAATTAGTGGGAGTATATGCTGGTTTCGTCATGCTCGAAGAGATAATACCTAGAGTCAGTTACCTGTTTAATTCGCGTTAGTGGTATGTATTGCTTATTGGTGACACGCTTAGACATCCCCCACGAGGCCATGGCATTGTTGTCGGTGCCTTGTGATAGGTTGCGGGTGGAAGTACGGCCTATAGGATAAAACATGTAACCAACGGACACGTCGCCTCGATATTGCGGCTGCTTGCTACCTACAGGCCTCCTCTCGATGTTGAAGCTCGCACGTAATGATTCGGTTAACTGTGCCGTAGGACATACTCATAAGCAAGGGCCACCACAGAGGAGAAAGGGGGTTATTCCAAATCATTTCGCCGTATAGGAGAAATAGAATAACTTACATATACGGCTTTGCATCCAGTATCCTCCTAAGCGAAATACTAATTCCGATAAGACATGGTTTAAAGTAAACCCGAAAGAATATGATCACCGATGAATCACTGTTAAGTGAGATATATAGACATATGCTGCCCCAGTCTACAAGGTCACAGTGGAACCTATAAGTGGTTTGAAGTTTCCGTTTCCGAGTATTTGTTTCAATCTCGCTTGGTGGAACATGTCTCGTAAAAGCTGTTAGATGGAATACTCGAGAATGCGTCCGTAAGGCAGAGTAGTCTTCAATTGTCTACTTGCTAGGTAAGTAAACTTACCACCTCATAGGAGGTACTATTATACCTACCTACCTAGCTACTCAAAAAAAAAAAAAAAAAAAAAAAAAAAAAACACTTACCAAATCGACTCGGATATGCACTAGAAAAAACTTTGCTTCTTCTGCAATTCTTCCTTATTATAAACAGCGGCGATCCATTAAGTCTGCCATAACGATTCCCGAGCCGGTCTCAAGCGTTAATGAAGTTTTTCCTTTCGAATCCTGCGTGTATGTGAGTCATTAGAACAATTATGCTTCTATGCTTCTTATTGAACAAGAGTGATTCTATGCTAGAGTGATGCCTTCATGTTGATTGCAAACGTCGGTCTAGCAGAATTGGCCACTAGATATGGAGGACACAAAAAGAAAATGGAGCACTTCAATTCTACTCAACTAGATATAGCCATGACTACCTCTCGTTCTATGGATGCCATATATCGTCGTCAGGAACTATATCTACAATACCACAATCGATCTCGACGACCACTATACCTGAATGTCTAATAATAGCTTTTGTTCTTATTATAGGATTTTTAAAGAATAGGTAATAGGCGGCATACCTACGTGAGAATCCATGATACATGTTGGCAACTCTACCAAAAGCCTCGTGGGTGACTATACTTAGCCCTCTATGCCAGCTGGGTATGCCATGTGAACATGCGCTGTAACAGGGCCACCCACTCGAAAGTTCATTAATTTGGACGGGGGTTATATATTGAGGTTAATTTATAGAAGATCGCAGTGGGATGAAGAATTTTTTTTATTAAGGAGCAAGCCGATATTAATTGTACCTATGCAATCAATGACAAATACCTAACACAACCTACAGTTTGCATCTCTTCACCTAACGTCTTGAATTCCCCATACACACCTAGAGAGGGCAAAGCAAGATATCAAGGCAGTTCGAGTGAAGTCAGTATAGTCTTGCGTAATCCCCTCCCAGTATCGCGACTATTCTTCAACCCCATGGGGACCTAGCATCGCGTATGAACCAGGTCATTATCATGCTTGCAGCAGATCTCGGGAGTTGCCTAAAACCGTCGGAATGCGACGCTGCCACGATGGGGTGCCGATCAGGCGGGCGACGTGAGGGGACGGACCTGGGGGGCCGCCGCAAGAAATACCTAATGTTTATGTTCTTCTACTTTGTACGATTAGCAATCCTGATGTAAGGACGTTGCGACGAAACACAAGAGACGAGAGTAATCATGATAAAGAGTAATAGCATTATCGCAGGCCTCTTCCTTCATGTGACCGTCTTCGCTGCGGAGGGAACCGAGAAACGATCAGAGCCAGTTGGGTCACAGGTATGCCGCTTTTTACGTGCCTCTTACAACGCTATACTTTTACAATATCGAATGGAGACACAATGGATATCCTTATACTAGTTGGGAGTACCTAGTGTAAGTGCATAACTAACGGTGTAACAGTCCATCCTGCTTGACCTATCGCCATTTCACAACAATAAGGGGTTCGGTACATACCCAGGGGAGGCATCTTTCGACATCCTAGGCCAATCTTATCCAGCGCCGGATCTAAATGAACCCTACTATATCTCAAGCGACACGGGTATAAAATACGCGTTTCCGGGATATACCGGGCCCGACAAGCCCGACAATGTCATATGTGATAGCCAGACTATAGCCGTACCCCCCGGGTCGTACTTCTCAGCCTCCTTCCTGATCTCCGAAGACAAGGAGGGGGAGAGCGTGTCCGGTAATGTGACTTTCACATATACCGACAACAGCACGTCGGCGTACGAGTTACGCTCTTTGGACTGGTATAGCTTCTTAACTATTAATCGCGGCGAGATAATATTCCCCACCCGCTTCACGGCAACTGGTGTGAATTATAATACTAGTCACATATTCGAACGAACTGCACATCTTGACCCCGGAAAGGAGCTCCGTGCTATCACCTTGCCTAAGACAACGAGCGCGGATGATGGTCGGCTACATGTATTTGCTATTTCTTTATGGGAAAGCAACGTCAGGGTAGATATACAGTCTATTCGCCCGACTCAGAAATGGACCGACAGTGGCGCGCAGGTAGTTGAGGTTACCGTCAACAATGCAGGTTCCGACTGTATTGCAGGAGATGGGGTAACCGTTTCTCTCTCCGGGGACGGCCTTCAGACCGTTCAAGAAGGTCATCTCAAACGACTATGTCCCGGGGACCAGAAAATAGTGAAAATAGGGGCAGAATCAAACTCTACTAACCCCATTAATGCCTCAGTGGTCATTAATGACGGCCCAACCAAGAGGTCTTTCGAATTCGCGAACATAGAATTTGGCTTAACGGAATGGACCACCGACTTGGACAACCTTGCAAGACACGAGAGCCCAGACTGGTTCAACGATGCCAAATACGGGATATTCATCCACTGGGGCCCTTATTCCGTGACGGGATGGGGTAACTCGTCGCCATACGAGAGCTACGCGGAATGGTTCTGGTAAGCTGCAATACTACGTAGATACGCAGGGCATATCGAACGGATTTACTAACCAAGACATCGCATGCAGGTGGCACTCAACGCACCACCCCGACTCCGACCCCTCCGACGTCTTCGACTACCGCCTGCGCACCTACGGCGCAGACTGGGCGTACGACGACACCTTCCCGGCCTTCACCGCGTCGCGCTTCGACCCCAGGGCCTGGGCGGACCTGATCGCCGCCTCCGGCGCGCGGTACTTCGTGCTGACGTCCAAGCACCACGACGGCTTCTCGCTGTTCGACCCGGGCAGCAGCACGAGCAACCGCTCGGCGGTGCGCCACGGGCCCAAGCGGGACCTGCTCGGGGAGCTGTTCGACGCCGCGCAGCGGTACCACCCGCACCTCCGCCGCGGCACGTACTTCTCCCTGCCCGAGTGGTTCAACCCCGTGTACGCGCGCTACGGCACCGACAACTGGCCCGGGCATCTCGCGCGGAACCCGTACACGGGGGCCCCGGAGGCGTATACGGGGTACGACGAGAAGCAGCCGCCGGCGGACTTCTTGCGAGACGTCATGCTCCCGCAGATGGAGACGCTGGCGTACGCCTACTCGACGGACGTCATGTGGTGCGACACCGGGGCGTCGAACGTGACGGCGGAGTTCGCGGCCCGGTGGTGGAACTCCTTGCGCGAGTCCCCGAGCCAGCAGCGGCGGAGCGAGGAGGCCGGCGGACGACAGCGCCGACAAGTCGCGATCAACAGCCGGTGCGGGATCCCGCAAGCCGCGGACTTCGACACGCCCGAATACGCGCAGTTCGCGTCGGCGCAGCGGCGCAAGTGGGAGAGCAACCGGGGCCTGGACCCGTTCAGCTACGGGTACAACCGGGCGACGCCCGATTCGGCGTACATGAACGCGAGCAGCGTCGTTTCCACTCTCGTAGATATCGTATCCAAGAACGGGAACCTGCTGCTGGATATCGGGCCCAAGGCGGACGGGACGCTGGTGCAGGCCGAGGTGGACAGCTTGTTGGAGGCCGGGCGGTGGATTGGGAGGCACGAGGAGGCACTTTTTAATACGACGTATTGGTTTGTGCAGAGCGAGGCTGAGGGTGGGCAGGATGTGAGGTTTACACAGACGGATGAGGCGTTTTATGTGTTGTTTTTGGAACGGCCGGTGCTTCGGAACGGTACTGCTGACATCAAGGCACCGGTGCCGGCGCTGCAGGGCGATGAAGTTAGTTTGCTGGCTGTTGAAGGTGGTGAGAACCTGGTATGGAGCGTAACAGGACAGGCCAGCGAGACGACATTGAGAATTGAGGTCAGTGAAGCACTCTTGGATGAAGAAGAGTTCTGTTGGGTGTTTAAAATCAAATATGCATAACGCCCATAACCTATATACGACTGGAAACAACCTAGGTACCTACAGGTATCTACTAAATGCTAGAATGCTATATATAATCTGAATATGCTTTCATTTGAATACTGGACAGGATGCAATTTACTGAAATCAATGAACGCTCCCAGAGTTGGCCCCCCAAATGCGCACCTTTACCCCAGTGACTCATTCCTCTTTAAATCGTATCTCGGTTCTTCGTTATTCCAAAGTCATCCTTCTCAGGTCCCTAGGAAGATCAGGCGGGCTTCTTCCATTGCGGTACTGCCACAATCGACTTAGATCCTTCACTCTAACCTTTCCGTCATCAATATCATCCCTCTCGTAGAAAGTACCGTGCACCGCAACTTCGCCTTTGACAATACTCCCCTTTCGGCCGGCAAGCTCGATCATAGACCAGCTATTTTCGACGGCTTCGCGCAGGTCGTCTTTTTCCGTTCCCGCCTCGGCCAGCTCGATAACGCTGCTCATGAAGTCATTACGGTCAGCACATCCTATAAATTCGCCCTTGGAATTCCGTGCGAGCGGGAACATCCCGTTAAGGTAGTGCTGAGAGAACTGATGTCCACCTCGCGGAGAAGTGTGCTTGAATACTCGTCCGATATATCGGGGCATTTCTGGAAATGCACGCTCGTTTGTAACGAAGTGAAGAATTCCCCATAAAGCTACAAAGTCAGTTGTATGAGCGTAATGTTCCACATGAGCGATTGCCCGGCCAGACGCTGGCACAGTGTAAGCTGTCGCATGCGATGCGCTTGACTCTTGTGAGAGTGAGGTAAGCGTCGGGACCCGTCTGTTCACTTCAAATGAGGCTCCACTACCGTCTGACGGTCGCCGTCTCGATAACAAGGATTGTGTCTCAACTGGGGAGTCGGTGAGCGGAATTTCGGCAATCGTAGTGGGGATCTGAGTATTCTCTTTTGAGACCTTCTTTTCCACATGCTGAGCATCGACATGACGATGCGGATTATTAAAATGATTAGAGGCGTTTCCGAACGTATAGACCTCAAGCTTTGATAAAAGATTCTGCGGTAGCTCCTGGAGTAGCCAGTCCAGGACTAAACCACCTTCTATTCCACCCTGCGAGTGTAAGATGAAAACCACTTTCGTGTACCGTGGGTTGTATAGCTTTTCCTTGATAATCTTGTACGCCGCCCGAATGTCGCTTGTAGCGTACCCGAAATTACGTTGTATTAGACATTCGACAACATCGAATATGATTCCCGTAGTCCGGTTGTGGACACCAATGACTGGACGCTTGAAAGTGAGTGCTAGACGATTGATGTTGCTCTTAAGCCAAGCTTCTCTAGTTCTTGGAGTTAGCGGGAAAAGAAAAAGAAAAGTCACACATGGGATCGTCATGGGGTCACACATACCCAACAGCAACGCCATTTAGGAAAATCCACTGCTCATGTGCATGCTCCTCTAGCGCCGGCGCATATTTTGGATCCGATGTGAAGGTAATGGTTTTACCATTTAAGAAAAGGCACAAGAGTTTGTTCACGGCAAAGAAGACCGCCATTCCCACCACCACCATCCAGACTGGAAATAAAACAGCCAAAGGTAACATTAATATGAAGAACAACTGGAGAACCACGAGGATCGCATGAATAAACATGCACCATAGGTTTTCCCGCGTAAACGAGAGCTCGTCAAAGTGATCTCCATCGCAAGGCCGAATAGGCCAAACAACCCAAGGTAAAGCCCATGCGAAGGTGAAAAAGTATCGTACATCCCACATCATCAGCCTCCAGGGCATATCGGTATAGCTGTAGTTAATGACAGACTCGCCGCCGACTTGCGAGTTGACAAACTCAGTGCGATCCATGATGGGCTCTGACTTCGCTCCATGTGCTTTTGCAAATCTTCTTGAAAAGTAGAGAAGGCCGCCGACCATAGCAACAGCAACGCAGATATAATAGGTAGAAAAATCAAGAGAAGAAAAGAGACGCCCCGGGTGTGGAGTGCAGTATTCCTTTATAACTCTGAGCATGCCCATCCTCGTGTATTCTCAGCTGCTAGGTATTCTAAACTCAGCCTTAACTCCCCCAGACGTCGGTGGTACAAAGGAAAAGAGAGGATGATGTGCACGGTGGTACCCATGAGCCATGGCGTTCGGAATCGGCACGAAGTGGCTACTGGACCGTGACATCGTGGCTAGGGCCTAAGGTAGCGACATCCTACAGGGCTGAGCGGCTTCACTTCTTGGCGTCCATAATGGCATTTGTAACCAATAAGCGGTTGTATAGGAAATGCGAGTTGGTCATAATTTGGGTCATCTGAGCTTAGATGCTGGAACACTTCGAGTTGTGGGAGGGTTGGAGATATGCCTTAAGTTTTAACTTAAGGATTTTTTGTCGCGCTGGTAAGATGGTCTTCTCTGATTGGTCGAAGGAGATTGGGGCTGGTGGGTGCTAGCGCGGCGCTAATGCAGGCTCGAGCCACAATGCCACTCGGTACGTACCCTTCCAGCCATAGGTTAGGTACACATATACGTACAACATATTTATACGCTTTGTAAACCACCGTAAGAGCCGCCCTAATCAATGCATCTAATTAAATTGTCCCGTATTACTGCTAGGGCTACGAAACGGGGAGAGGCTTAATAGAGGATTGCAGCACGGTAGCGTTAGGTCACCTGAGCCTTTGGGGGGCGGCCTTATGTAAGACTTGGAACTTATCATAAAACTTAAGGTTCATGTCACCCGCAGGGGGACCTCCAGTGAAGTAAGACGGGAGTTCTTCTATAAAGTGACTCTTTCATTCTTATTGGTCTTTTTTTTGATTCGTTAACGAATCCCGAGGGGCTGTAAATTTAAGCTTTTCACGAAGATCTGTCATAAGCATGTCTTAATACATTTACTTTTTTTCGCCTGGGATAAGTAGAAATTACGTTATCTAAATAGTCTCAAATACGCAAAGTACTTCCTACCTGTATCTTGATTATAGATTATAACAGGCAGCAACTAGGTACTATAAACTGCTATAAAATACAGGGTTTAGGTTAAGCATGTGCTATAAAGTCGCACAGCAGTGACGAATAAGGTGACATGTGACTCGTTTCGGCCCGTGCTTGGGGCATTTATAGGTAGTACCTACACCCAGGTACTAGCGCTACTACAGGCAGGTACTGACTTAGGTACCTGTAAGGTCTCTGGCTTGGCTCGTGGTTACGTCAACTCTCTTTTCGCCAACTTCAACACCCGAATTGTTTAATCTCTTGACTCTTGACTCGTGATTCTGATTCAATCCAACCCCATTCGATATAAGCAACCTTACCTGAACGAAAGAAAAACAATGGATGAAATACTCGAAGAACCCCAAATTACCTCGGCAGGTACCTCGTTTGCGCCGCCGAAGGTTCTCATTATGATGGCCGACTATGGCCATGACCCCACGGGTGCGCCACCTTTTGAGTGACATCTACCATCTACCATCTACCATCTACCGTCTACCACCATCTTGCGCACGTATAAGCTCGACCATCTAACCACGTCAATATCTTAGAAACTGCCGTCCCTTATACCGCATTCAAGAACGCAGGCTACGATGTCAAATTCGCAACCGAGACCGGAAACCATCCGCGATGCGACAAGAAAATGCTGGAGGGGTTCACTCAAAAGCTACTCGTACGCCATGACGGCTCTTAACGGCTCATCAGATGCTTTGAGCTAGCTATCCTAATATCCTAGCAGGGTGCGAAAAAAGAGGTTGTCCACCTATACAAGAAGATGGCCGTAAGCGAAGAGATGCGCCATCCACTCTCGTGGTCCGCGCCCGGCTTCTCGCTCGACTCCTTCGATCTCGTCCTCTTCCCCGGAGGCCATGATAAGGGAATGAAGCAAATCATCGACTCACCCATCGTGCACAAGCTCGTATTGGACTACTTCCCGAAGACTAAGAAGCCGAGTAAGAAAGTTATCGCTGCTGTGTGCCATGGTGTCATGGTCTTAGCCGAGTCAAAGGATGCCGAGGGCAGAAGTGTCATACGGGATTGCAAGACGACAGCACTGCCAGCGAAATTCGAGCAAGCCGCGTACTGGAGTACCCGGGCAGTCCTTGGTGATTACTATAAGACATACGGTCATGGCAGCGAAGACGTCGAACAATCGGTATGCAAGCTAACTTAAGAACATATCAAGGTAAATATCTAACCAACCCGATTCACAGGTTAAAAAGGTCCTTGCCGATCCATCTCAATTCAAGGCGAGCTTGAATCCCGGCCCGTAAGTTATCTCCTCCAAGCTTTAAGTCTATAATTGTCTTATAGACCCGTCTCGTTTACTCACCTTTTACTTCCAGCTTCACCGTTGAGGATGATCAGTATAATTATATCAGTGCTCGGTATCCCGCCGACGCAGAATTGTTCGCCGAGGAAATCATCAAGCTATTTGAGAGCTTCCATAAGATTATGTAAATGTTCGCATTCCCCGCGTTAGGACGATCGCATGATACCAAATTGCCGATACTCTTTTTTCGATGGACATATAAGATCCATATTTTATGAGAATGACTTAATCTAGGTAGCTATCTCATGTAATCTAATACACTAATATGTCAGGATTGATGCTATTGCTTTGTCAACTCCCGATGCTACAACTACAGGTGCACGCTTTTCGTCTAACCGGTCTATCCAGCCTTTGCCGGCTCTATCGATGAATGCTGCTTTCAACCCTGCTGCCCTCGAGCCGACGATGTCGAACGGGTTGGCGCTCACGACCCAGACATCGCCTTCTTTCCCTTGTTTACCGACTTGCTCAATTAGATGACTATAGGTCCTCTTATCCGGTTTGAAACACTGTAAGCTGTGTACAGTAACTAACGATTTAAACCTCCCCGCATGAGGTCCCAGTTCTGGCGAGGTTTTAATCGAATTACCGACCATCTCGTCGGTGCCGTTCGAGAAGACATAGGCTTCTACGGAGTCTTTGTTCTTTTCCAATAACTCCAACGCGGACGGGATTTCGGGAAAGACATGTAATGAGTCGTACGACTTCATAAGGGTATCCGCGTCTTTCGCCGAAAGCGTCAATCCCAACTCGGCGACCGCATGGCTTAGCGAATTGCGGGTTATCTCGCTGAACGATTTGTATTCACCTGTTTCGACCCCCTCTGGTTAGCGAAAATGCTCGGCGTAGCGTTTAAGGCTAGAACGGAATAGCCCTTACCCATGCTATTGATCCGCCACGTATATTCCAGCTGGTAGCGCCGCCACAGGGCAGCCAATTGCTTGGCCGTATCCTCGTCGTAGATCTTGGCTAGCTCGTGAGCTATCGACTCGGTGGACAGTAGCGTCCCGTAGAGGTCGAACGCGATGACCGTCTTCTTGGCTGCCATTTTGGAAAGCTAGAAACAAGAAACTAGAAACTAGAAACTATATCTTTAGGTAGTGTAGCACTAGAGTTTTCCGGGGAATGAGTCAGTAGGCGAGAGAAGGCAAGATAACATACGCCCCTCTTATTGTTATATGTCTCATCCGAGGTCTGTTGGTTCTGTTGGTAAGATTTTTATTCGTACGATTTGTCATGTGTCATGAGATGCCATGGATCCTTGGGTTATGAATTCGCCGATTTATGCGGGGTACCTAAGCTAGATACTGGATTGGGACAGGGAAAAGACGAATAACGAGATCTGAGCTATGAGCTATGCTTTGTCTAATGTCTTCAGCTTTACTATGTAGTTAAATCGAGGCGGGAGCTTTTGGGAGTTAAGGAGTTGATAAATTCGGGCCTCGCCACATACATATGCTCTTCAACTACTAGTTAATGTTAATTGTAACCACGACAACAGTATACCAGAGGTCTCTTACGTCACTTATACACATGACATACCCGCCATACATTCGTTCTATATCTGTTCTATCATCTATCATATACCTGATGTATACAGTTCATATGTATGCAAACGCGGGCATATATATCGTACCATATAGTATTATATATAAAATGTCAAGATGACGCCAATACCCCTAGACCAGCAAAGAAACTACGAGATATTCAGAGACTGTCTCTCGACTGCACTTATAGAGAAGATCTCGCGTCCCGAACCGAAACCGAAACGGAGAACCAAATCTAGGAAAGCCACAAAATTATCTTCTTCCCCGGCGTCTAAAAAGGAAGTCGTCCCTGCCGCCAATGCAGATGCAGACCCAGACCCAGACGCAAATGCGGATGTAGATGCGGATGTAGATGCGGATGGTGATGGTAATGGTGATCTCAACAACGCTGACGACCTGGCCGACTTCTCCGACTACATCGCAACCGAGACCTTCCGCGCGCTCCCCAGCGAGCTAAAAACCATAGACTTCCACGGGTATTCCAAAGACCCCGCCCTCCAAGCCCGCTTCTCCTCCTCCTCCTCCTCCTCCTCCCTCCCCCTCACCGGCGCCGACACCCCGCTCCTCCTGCCCTCCCTCGACCCCGCCGTCGCCGACTCCCTCTCCGCCTACGGCATCACGCGGGAGCCCGCGCAGGGCGTCGACGAGTTCCTCGCCCCCGTCCTGACCTCGTTCCTCTCGACGCTGGGCACGCGCCCGCGGCCCCCGCGCGCCACGCTCTCCGGCGCGGAAGGCTGCGAGATGTGCGCGCGCGACTGGGTGCCGCTGTCGTACCACCACCTGATCCCGCGGTTCGTGCACGCCAAGGCCGTGAGGCGCGGGTGGCACCGCGCCGAGGACCTGGGGAACGTGGCGTGGCTGTGCGGCGCGTGCCACCGGTTCGTGCACGGGTTTAAGGGGCACGAGGACCTCGCGAGGAGGTATTATACCGTCGACCTGTTGATGGCTGAGGAGCCGGTGAGGAGGTGGGCCGAGTGGGTGGGGAGGTTGAGGTGGAAGGGGCGATGAAGGGGAGGAGGAGGAGGAGGAGGATTGTGGTAGTGAAATTGGGCTTTGTTTGTATATATGAGGATTTATACGCTGGGCGGTCTAGGGATTGTTGTACATACCGATTCCTAGCGTTGAACATATCTACCTCTACGTATTATAAGAACACTATTAAAGGAGGATACTTGAAGAGAATGACACATTTGGCGGTGAATTTGAGTGTATACCGAAGAAGATGGCTCTTGATCCCTTGAGATGCGCACAACCATAAGCCCTTGGAAGAGAGTACATGCTATGAAAAATAAAAATAAAATATCCAGACTGGGCGATATACCAAAGAGAAAACTTACCTCATTTACACTCAACAACTTACCTTCTCGATGCACAGTATTCATAAAGTTACAGTAGCATCTAGAACAGTGCCTACGTAAAGTTCCTCCTACGGTAGAATACTAAGTAGGACCTACGCAGTTACCAGGAACACACTAGAATAGGGAGGCTCTTAAAGCATTGATAAAGTCCGAAGAGCATAATATCTCAGCGATAGTATAGCCAGATGCGCTTCGTAGAATATCTGTTATCTGATCACCATCTCTTTGGTGCCTCCGCAGTGCCTGACGAAAACGTCCGACTCATAATATTTGCTTTCGACCTCTCCTTTTCGAGTTTCGCCAGTCCAACCCTATCCGTAACGGGCGTGGCGTCAATAATGTTATCGAAAGCATCATTACCCTCATCGTCCGATCCGTTATCCGAGTCCGGTTCCGCGTCGGGGTCCACTTGGTATCTCTGAGGTTGGCGCGGAGGAGGAACGGCCTGCGGTTTCGGCTTTCGGTCTATGTCTGAATTGGCGAACGGTTTTGACGCAAGCACCTTGCGTCGAATTTCCGCCATTTCAGCATCGTCGTCGGTATCGTCTGAAATATCAAACGGATCTTTGCTAGTCCCGCCATTTTGCTCATCTTCTGCGTTTTCTCCTAGTTTTGGCCATTGAGCTGGCTTCTTGCCCAGATAAATTCCGTCAACACTATCGTTGTCCCCATCTTCGCCTCCTTCGTCTTCTTCTTCTTCGTCATCGTCTGAGTCGTCCGAGTCGATAATGATCCTCCTATTAACATTTCCACCTTTCCATAAATCGTCGTCGTCGGCATTTTCTCTACTTTCAGCATGTTCTCGCTCTAGTCGCTCCATCCATTCCTTCTCTGTCTTCACAATTGCATCCTCGTCTGCACAAGCCGCATATTTCTTCAACAGCTTTGAGTTAATAGATAGAAATGATTCGCCGTAGTTGAAAGGTCGCAAAACCTCCTCTGCCCAGTCTGAATGCCCGCATATGTAGAACGCAGCTGCTAGAGCCTCGACGCAATTCAGTCGTAGAGGTTTTCCGTAATTGACAGTATTTGCGGCAACGAGATACGGCAGCAGGCGCTCGCATTTGCCGCCAACCTTGTTCCATTGGACTTCCTGCGTTCGCGCCCAGGAACACTCGACCACCGCCGCACCGTACTGATCCATAAGCTCTCTGTCGGCGGGAGAGAGCTTGTGCTTCCCGTTAGGTGTTATGATAACACCATTATGTCTTTGGCCTAGGTGTAGGTCGCGCATTAGACCAAGCCGTATTAGCTTCTTACCCGAGCATCGCTTCGGATCGCAATGGTTCAAATCCCAACAAGCAGCTTTGAAGGCGGGCTTTGAAGATGCCGATCCTTGTTCAGAATCATCTTCGGTTGTGCGCGGCCGAGGCCGAGCGTTTCCGTGACCTTTTCCACCTCGAGATGAAAATTTGTCTTTCTTGTGGCGAACCATACTAATATACTTGGTCCGTTTTTGGGATAAAAACTGCAGAAGGGGATTATAGGAGATAAGAGCTGTGTATTATAGTCCCGTAACGTTTAGGGGATGTGTCTCAATTTGTAGAGGGGCGGACTATACGAAGTTATTCGAAATGATGTTGAATGACGAGACGTGGGGCAGAATATCGAGAATGTCTATCATGGACCCCGAAATTGAATCTAGCTCTTGGTGGGGTTCGCTGCAGTGGATGCGTCCATGTGGGTCCAGCCATGGCCCGATCTACCAAATGGCGGATAAACGTGATAATCCGGCTGTACCTTTTTACAGCTCTTTCCTTCGCCTTCTTTTGCCGCGGCGCTGCCACATCTGTGCCACAAGCCAAGTGGGATGGATGATCAATTGGATCAACTGGAAATCCACCAAGGATTCCAATTTAGGTATCTAGGTACCGAGTACGTAGTGAATTTACGATTAAACACCGTAACATCTTAGCATCTTTAGTGATGAACCCTTTTTGAGCTTCAACACCAAGCAAACTCACCTTCTTTGCCAATGAATAAAAACACCAATTCTCGACCTCGCGCAACCCTATATTTATGGATGAACTTATGGCCTTGAGCGCATTCCAATAATCCCAATTCTATAGTCTCAACATCAACTCCCGCTTGTGACGACCTGATTCGAAACCTTCAAGATGGAGGCCGCCTCCGCTCGAGCGGCAGCTAGAGATCGCTGGAGCGAGATGGGGTTCCCTCGACCATCCCAACTTCAACGATTTATAGCAAGCGCCTGTAGTCCCGAAAACTACGAACCGAATCTTGCTCTTAACCTCGAAATCTCAGACTTGATTAACAGTAAGAAAGGCAGCGCCCCACGAGAAGCAGCTGTCGCTATAGTTAACTATATCAACTCGCGCAATCCAAATGTTAGCCTCCTCGCCCTTAGCCTTCTCGATATATGCGTTAAAAACTGCGGGTACCCCTTTCACCTCCAAATCAGTACCAAGGAGTTCCTAAACGAGCTTGTGAGACGGTTTCCTGAGAGGCCTCCCATCCGGTATACGAAAGTCCAATCTAAGATCTTGGAAGCTATTGAAGAATGGAGGAGCACTATATGCGAAACCAGTCGATACAAGGAAGACTTGGGCTTCATTCGGGATATGCACCGTTTGCTGAGTTACAAGGGGTACCATTTCCCCGAAGTCCGGAGGGATGACGCCGCCGTTTTAAATCCGAGTGATGTGAGTAGAGGCCATGGCGCAGTTGAATTACGTCAATCGATCTAACTAATAGCTGTAGAACCTGAAATCCGCCGAGGAAATGGAAGAGGAAGAGCGAGAAGCGCAGTCCGCTAAGCTTCAAGAGCTAATACGAAGAGGTACACCGGAAGACTTACAAGAAGCAAATCGATTAATGAAGATCATGGCCGGCTACGACACGAGGTCCAAGACGGATTATCGCGCAAAGGCAGCCGAAGAGGTTGGCAAGATCCAAGCTAAGGCGCGCTTATTAGAGGAGAGGCTAGCAGCTTTTAAGCCGGGCGATACTATGAAGGATGGCGACGTCTTCGAGGAATTAGCCTCGGCGCTCCAAAGCGCGCAACCCAAAATCCAGAAGATGTGTGAAGAGGAGTCGGACGATCACGAGGCTGTAGCTAAGTTATTCGAGATCAACGACAGTATACACAGGACAGTCGAGCGGTGGAAGCTTCTTAAAAAGGGCGATATTGAAGGCGCCAATAGAATTGCTGCGGGCGCACCAATTGATACATCATCTTCAACGGCTGGGAAGTCGACGTCGGCTGTGGGCGAGCTATCGCTAATTGACTTTGACGCAGATGCTGCAGCTAATGGCGCCAGTAACAATGCTGCCGGGTCGAGTTCGCAAGCTGGTGGTCTTGAGAACGATCTTTTGGGTCTCTCCTTAGGAGATAGCAGTACCACTTTCGGTCAAGGAGGTGGAATATCGCTTGGCTTTGGCGCAAATCAGAGTATGTCTGAACCAATTTCCACTATGGAAAACGAAAGTTATCGCTAATCTTTACCTAGATGTTCCGGGGCCTGCTTTACTATCATCGATGACACAAAACAACAGCGCAAGAGGGCCATCTCCTACCCCTCCGGCCTATTCTCCTTTTTCAGGATTCACATCGCCTCCTGCGGGATCGCAACCTAACACTCCGCAACCTACCCTATCCCAACAATCCACATTCTCCAGACCGCCGCCCCAGAAGGCAGCCGCCGCTAGTGATCCCTTCGCAGCTCTCGCTTCTTCCCAATACTCATCCAAGCCAGCTACTCCTAAACCCGCCCCACCCGCCGCAGGGACAGCGGACGACGACGAATGGTCATTTTCCTCCGCATTACCGCCTGAGCCCACCCTTCCTAGGGAGCTCCAAATAGACGTTAAGGATGGTCCCTTGCAGATCCACCTCAAAGCAGCGAGGTCGCAGACGCCAAGCGCCCTTGCGTTGATCTTCCTCTTCTCCAACACCACCGCCGCTCCCATAAGCAATCTCCACTTCCAACTAGCCGTTACAAAAGTAAGTCAACTATCTATCAAACTTCTTCGGATTATGTACCTAACTAACAACCCACCATCAGGGCTTCGAACTCCAACTCCAGCCGCAGACGGGCCGCGCCCTGCAGCCCAAGCAGACGGCCGGCGTGTCCCAGTCGGTCGAGGTGTTCCACGCCGGGGACCGGTCGAAGAAGGTCGAGAGCATCAAGCTCCGCTGGCGCGTCAGCTACACCCTGGGCGCCGAGAATAAGTCCGAGATGGGCGAGATACCCGAGTTTAGCATCGCGTGAGCGGGAGCGGGAGCGGGAGCAATGGAGCGGTGAAGATGAGTACCAAGGATAGGAGAGGATAGGAGAGGATAGGATAAAATAGGGTAGGGGTGAAGAGAAAAGAAGAAAGGAGAGTGTGGAATAGAAAGATGTGCAATGCAGCGCAGCGCAGCGCAGTATAAATGCAGGCTAGGCCGTTGTGAAGAGAAGAACGAGTGCAAGTACAAGTACAAGTGGAAGTGGAAAACGGAAAATGGAAATAAATGCCAGGGGTAATTAGCAGATTCGATTCGAATGAACACATTCCGCGTTGGCGATGCCCCCCTTTCTACTTAACCTCTTTTTCAATACTCGAGCTTAATTGCATGATCTTCCTGCGTTTTCGTTTTACATTTGATGATGAAATCGTACGGCAAGAAAGCAAGCAGATCATTTCTACCTCTATGTTGGACGATTGTAAGAGAGCTTAGAGAGACCTTGCCTTGTATATAAAGCAATTCCGTGCGTGTCCATTACATCCTATCAGTCCATCTATCAGTACGGAGTCTACTACCTCGCAAAGGTCAAACTTCCTCCCTTAAACCTCTTCTATATGTGTCTGTTTAGCGTGCGTATACGTGCAAGCATGCCGCTTCGTCTTTTTGAGGAGTTGATTGATGTGTGTATATATGCACGAGAGAGATATATAGTATAAGTACCTAGGTAGGTAGGTGATATGTATACGCCCGCCAATGCAACGCTGCATACAGATCTATATGTACAAACCCCCAAAAGAACAAGACCCTCGGTCCAGCAGATTCACGCGTCTATGGGGAAATGAGCACCTACTACCTACCCTTATGACCCCATCACATCATCCCCTATGCATATACTCCTTCTATTGTTTACTTTTTTAATCTCATGTATATGCGCGATCAGCCCTCCAGATATGCAAGTGTACCGTTCCACCCGTTTTGTATACACCCCATATCATACAAAGCCGTGCTATATTTTATTCATTCATCCACCTTATCTATCTCGATAGTTGAACTTCTGCCTCCTCCCCCCGGATACTCGAAGCTATATATATATATAGTAGATGACTCGTCTGTCTAGGTACCTAGGTACCTGTCTAGGTAGGTAGTAGCAGAACTTTACAAGGTACGCTCAGTGACAATCTCTTCGTACGCCTGGATCTTGTCGCCGACCTCAAAGTCCTGGAAGTGTTCGAACCCGACACCGCACTCGGTACCCCTGTTCACCTCCGTCACGTCCTTCTTCAGATGCTTGAGGGTCTCGAGTTTGCCTGCGCGGGGAGTATTAGCATATGAGAGTCATGGGGAATAAAGGTATGCATGAAAACAACAACTAATAGGATAGGAAAACGAAAAGGAGGGGAGGGGATCAAAGTACTCACCATCATAGACCTTCTCCCCGTTCCTAATAATACGGAACAGGTTAGTCTTCGTAAGCTGTCCGTTACGCACCCTACAACCGGCGATATTCTTGTACACCCGGCCCTTGATATTGATCGGGAAGATCTGCAGCACCTCCGCCTCGCCCAGCACGCGGCTCGTGACCTCGGGGTCCAGGTACTTGCTCATGATCTCCTTGACGTCGTCTATCAGGTGGTAGATGACCTTGTGGTCTAGGATCTTGACTCCCTTCTCCTCCGCCATCTGCTCGATGTATCCCGGTGTCGTCGTCGCGAAGTTGACAATGATCGAGTTCGACGCCGCCGCGTGCTCCACGTCGAACTCGCGGATGGGGCCCGTGCCCGACCGCAGGATCCGCGGCTGCACCTCGTGGTTGCCCAGCTCCTGGATCGCCGCGCATACCGCTTCCACGGAGCCGTGGAGGTCTCCCTTAACAACGAAGTTGACCATCTTCGCGCCGTTCTTTTCTTCCGGTAGAGCTTCCTCGACTTCCTCACCTGCGGCCTCTGCGGCCTTCTCACGCGCGCGTTTTTCTTGGTGCGCTTTGCGAGCCTCGGTGATAGCTGCCTGGGCGGCGGCGTCTTTTTCCATCTCGCGAAGCCTCTCGCGATACTCCACTGCTTCTTTAGCGGTACCCTCATCAGGTGCCTGGAGAACTTGGTCACCTGCAGCAGGGAGATCCTTCCAGCCTAGGATTTCGACAGGAGTTCCAGGCGGCGCCTCATTTATCTCTTGACCAGCCTCGTTGCGCATATGTCGAATTTTCGCCCATGTGACACCAGCTGCGACGAAGTCTCCCGGTCGCAAAGTGCCTCTCTTAACGAGAACAGTAGCGGCCTTTCCTAATGGCTTGAGACTACTCTCGAGGATCCAACCTTCCGCGGGACCATCAACTTCAGCTCGATGATCCAAGATTTCGGAGAGTAGAAGGATGTTCTCTTCTAAGTCGTCCATTCCCTGGCCCGTCTTTCCACTCACACAGACGACTTGGACGTCTCCACCAAACTCTTCAACTTCAACTCCTTCTCGTGCAAGATCATTCTTTACCTGATCTATCTTGGCACCATCCTTATCCACCTTACTTATAGCCACGATCATCGGTACCTTAGCCGCACGAGCGTGTTTAATAGCTTCGATAGTTTGCGGCATGACGCTGTCATCCGCGGCCACGACTAAGACGACAATATCCGTCACGTAGGCACCTCGTTGACGCATCGAAAGGAAAGCAGCGTGTCCGGGGGTGTCAAGGAAGGTGATGGGCTTGCCGGAGGAGAGCTTCACGGAGAAAGCACCGATTCTCTGTGTGATACCGCCGTGTTCCTGAGCTGCTATGGACGATTTGCGTAGATAATCAAGCAGAGTCGTCTTTCCGTGATCGACGTGACCCATAATAGTCACAACCGGTGGTCGTAGTGGAAGAACGGATGGATCTTCAGGTGGAGGACGAGGTTTGAGGTCACGGTCCTCACCAGACTCAACCGTGGGCTCAAAGCCATACTCCTGTGCAACAAGCGCGGCCGTTTCACCGGCCATGAGACTATCCAACGTTACGCCCTCGAAGCCCATCTCACCAAGTTGAGTTAAGAATAAATGAGGCTCCACCCTTAGAGCCTCAGCTAGAGCCGGGATAGTGATCAATTCTGGCAGTAATATGGGCACCTGGCCAGCCATTTGAGCTTCTCGCTCAGCCTTACGTCGTGCTTTTTGCCGGCGCTTCTCTTGGTAAGCATCGTAGTCAAAGGCGTCATCTTCGTCCTCATCATTTCCACGCCTTGAACTACGCTTAGGACGCTTTTCACGACCACCTCGGCCTCGCTCTTCCTGCTCAATCAAATCTGGTTGTTTCTCACGACGAAGTTCTCGAGTGCGGCCCTTGAAACCTTCAGTTTCAGCCTGTTGTCCGGCACTGGCTTCGAGGACAGATTCTGGCTTCTCCTTTGGCTCTTCTTTCACTGGAGGCTGTCTCTCCTTAGCCTTCTTTTCGGGTATCAAATTATCATATTCTTTTCCCCAATCATATGAATCAGAAATCTTTTCTTTTTTGGTAGGATCGTTTTGCATAGCAGCCCAAGGGTCTTTCTTTTCTTGGGGTGTTTCCGAAACTTGCTCTTGAGTCTCTGGTATCTGGGGCTTAGGCCTTAGCAGTCCACCAGTACTTCTAGCCATAGCAGCCCAGAACTCGTCGCCATCAGATTTACTGGACGATTGTTTTCGCGCTAATAAACCCCATCCCGAATTTCCGACAGGTTTAGGGGATGGTGTCGTTGGGGTAGTCGAAGTAGCTGGAGGTTTCGATCCTGCTGCTGCTGCTGCTGCTGCTGCTGCTGCTGCTGGTTGATTTTGTTCTGTGCTTACTGCCTGCTTCGTAGTAGCACTCTGCTCTATACTGGGTGCCGGCTTTGTACTAGGCGTCTGTTCTGTACCGTCTGTCTGCTTTACAGCAGCACTCTGCTCTATACTAGGCCTCTGTTCTGTGCTGGGTGGTCTCGACTCCTGAATTGGCGCCCGTGTTGGCATAGGCTCATTATTACGAGGGCCATACGAAATTCTGGTTATCGGGTTTCCTGGAGGTCTAGGAGTTGGTCTAGTCCTGAAGTTGGGAATCAAGTTGGAGGTTGAAGAAGAAGTAGAGGCGCCTGTATTATTAGGTTCCATAGGAGAGAGCCGCCTAACAGGTGCGATAAGCCTCTCCTGACCCTCGCCGGGCCGGGTGTCCACGTCTTTGGAAGCGTACTTTGTAATACGAAAACCACCTTCTCTTGGGGCAGAGGGCTGCTTTTGAAAGGTCATGCCGTTTCTCTGGAGACTTTGTTCGATTTCCTCTTGCTTTCGCGCATTCCATACAAATCTTGCCCCGAGGTCATTACCGGCAGGTTGTGGTTGTGGCGTGGAAGCCTGCTGAGCTTTCTGAGCTTGTTGCTTCGCGAGTAGCTGCTGGCGTGCCTGAAGCTCATGGTGGGAGAGAAGGTCATCTGGCTTGGGCTGCTGCGCCGGAGGCTTAGCCTGGCTTCCCCAGCCGCCACCCCAACCGCCATTGCTCCTTAAGATCGACGTATTTGAGATATGTTTCTCGGTCCGCGGGGTCGCTGGCCGTAGCGAGAGGCGATGTCGGCAGAAGACGCATATTGAAGAAGACTCTCGCTATGTAGCACAAAGAGTTAGTTAGCTTAGGACAAAGGTACGATGAGATATAAAATGGTCAAGATTATATCGGATTCAAACTGCGTGGACTAACCCCTGATATTCTCGCTCTCAACATGGTGAAAGTGACTGCTTCATATCGCTAATGCGACCTTTGAAGTTCGAATAATCCTAGTCGAGGTTTATCGAGATAAAAAAGTTCCAGATCGCGGCGCAAGTCAAAAATCGGATACCGAAAACCTTTAGTGGGGCCTTTCAAGGTACAATACAAAAGTACGAAGTACATGCCCTGTGACTTAAAGAGGTTACCTAAACCGCGGGGCCGTCGACGCCGAGAAAACGGATCCATCAGCCACGAAATGAGAAAGACTCAGATGCAGGGGCAAAGGACAACAGGGGTAGCTTCAGCCACAATCCCTGTCATCTTGAATTTTATGTTGACAGCTTTCATCCCCCCTTATCCGACCACTCACTCATTCACTTTATACCTTTTTATATAACAATTCAACTTTTATATTTCTTTCTTTTTTTTCTCTATAATTCCCGCTAAATATGGTTCGTCAACGGGGCCAGGGGAAGTCATCTTCCGCCAAGAAGAAGAATGTCGGTCCGCCGGCCCTCTTCAAGAAGCCGCCTGAGGTCCTGCAGCCTTTCCTCGAGACGCTCGATGAGAAGTGCGTATACATCACGCACATCGACAGCCACCCGCGGGACTTCAAGCAGAAGATCTTCATGGTCCCCGCGCTCATGAACATTGCTCTAACAGCCGCCTTGATCTATCGGATATGGTACATCGGGCCTTACTACCTGCGGATCTTCGCCTCCGTCCTGGGCTACCCCAATGAGACCACCATGGTAGTCGATGAGATGGAGTGGGACGAGATCATCCCCGAGGTCGCCATGCGCGCCTTCAATTTCATGCTGGACTTCCTGCTTTTCGTCTTCGTCTGGTCCTGGCCTTTCGACTTCGTCATAGGCGGCGAGCACGGAAGCCCCATCATGTGGCGGTGGAACGTCGGGTTCAGAGACCGCGAGGTTGTCGTGCGCCGGAGCAGAAAGTGGGTCGAGAGTGCCGGTGACATTGTCAATGACGAAGGGGCAAGGAGTCTCTTCATGTCGCGCATCGGTATAGCGACGGCACCCATGCTTATCAACGAGAAGACCGGTTATCTCCTCATGACCGCCGATTGGGATCTGGACTGGGCTGCTATGGTTGATGCCAATGATATGGTAGACGAGAAGATGGTTGCAGTCGAAGCGTTTAAGATAGTCGTCCTGGTTTTCAGCGAGGACTACGGGTGGCTCTGCCTAGACACGAAGACTGGCGAGAATGGGGAGGAAGACGAGAGGAGGCGCCAAGTATTCGCGTTCCGAGATGCGCTTGCGGCAGTTGGCAAGGAAGATTTGTTTTACCGCTGGATTGAGATCGCTCAGTTTGAAACATCACGACCTGGTGGTTTCACACCAGATAGACAAGTCACAGTTGCGAAGGAAATCAGAGATTTATTCAGCAAGGAGGGTATCGATTTTGATGAATTCTGGAAGGAGAGTGTTGGCCAGGAAGGCCTGGCTACTTCTTAGATATAATGATTATAGACTGAAGAGTACAGAGGATGGGTAGACATATATAATGGCATGCGGAATAAGAATTATGCAGTTTAAATTGATGGTCAACACAGTTCATCGATTCCGACTGACTGATTCATTCAATTTTTGGGCTATATACCAGCTTATGTATAGCAACAAAGACAGTATAAGGTAAGACATGCATGCTCAAGCAGGCGAGTTAAGCAGCATAATCCCGCAACACAAAAAAAATTACATTATTTCCCATCTGGCTAGTAGACATCATGCAAGAGAGTTTCGCAGAAAAATAAACTCGAAATGCCAGTATGAACAGAACACACTAATAATAGAGCCACCATGAGACAGCATGAAAAATCCTTTACCGCAGTGTGCACAGTAAGCATCGGAGACAGTGATTCGCAAGTCAATGCCAGAATATTTGATTGATATGCAGGATGAAATGGCCCAAATGACTCAAGGCCATGTCGACGATTTATAACAACCGCTGTGGATCTCGATGGGATCACAAATGATCACGTTCATTTGGCTGGCTTCTTCTTTCCTACGCTCTTGCCCAGGGCGGCCTCGCGCTTCTTTGCTTCCTTAGCCTCGATCTCGGCTCTTCGGGCCTTCTCCTGTGCCTCTCTCTCTTCTTTCTCGGCCTATATAAACATGTTAGCAGTTGATAAATGGTAACTCGTAGGTTCTTATAAATACTAACCTGCTTTCTTGCAGCCTCGGCTTCTCGCTTTTCTCGGATGAGTCGTAGACGTGCCAAGTCGGCCTTGGCCTCATCCGTCTTGCCAGCCTCGTGCAGTTTGCGATATCTCTCCTTGGCTTGCGCAGCTTCTAGCGATTCGCGCTCCTTTCGGCTCATGGCCAGGTTCTTAACACCCTCGGTAACCTCTTCAACAGCAGCTGCCGGGGCCTTGGTCATATTTCGTGCAGCCTTGGAGTGGTTCGGGTTGGCAGGCATGTCGTCATCTTCCTCTTCCTCCTCGGAATCGGTAGGTAGGTCTCCGACTTGAACGACCTTCTTCTTCTTGGCAATAGCAGCCTCCTTCTGGGCCTTCTTTGCCTGTTTTCGCTCTTCTCGAGTTAACTCGGCCTGCTGTTGGGCCGGGCCAGCCTCATCGTCCTCATCAGAGTCTTCCTCTTCAGAGCTCTCTTCCTCTTCCTCTTCTTCTTCTTCGTTCTTTCGAGCATCTTCGCTCCACATGCTAATCTCGTTGCCATCGGCGTCGAGAGGTCGGAGGTCACGAGAGAAGTGCTTTCCACCTGCAAAAAATATTAGTCAGTGGAAATATATGAAGGAAAAGAAAATTTAATTAAAACTCACCTCCTCGGGTAAACTTTCTGAACTTTCCTCCACGACCGCGAGAGTTGCTGCCTGGTCCTCCACGTCCAGACATGATGACGGTGTTGGCGGTATTAACGGTGGTGGTGATAAGAGTGACGATAGTGGGATGGCGGGGTAGATACGGAATAAACTGATGTGGAATCGCGATTGAAAATGTGTACTTGTACTTGATGGTAACGGCACAAGAACGATCCAAATCAAATTGTTATTGGTAATGGGAATTTACAATGATTGCAAATTTCTAGCGGGAGACGTGACTTAAAATATAAACCAGGAAATCAAAAAGAACCCAAAGTTTAAAAGTGGTTGTCAAGGCGACTAAAGAACGAGTAATAATAGGATGGTCTGAGTCAAACAACGGTGTCGATGTTGAAAGAGGGGCAAAAAACCAACGCATTGGTGGTGTTAAAACACAGGCGATCAAAGCTTTGAGGCCTAGCGCCGCCCGTAGGTCCTGGTCAATGTACCTAGGAGTCACATCTGCAAGTCACTGCCGCACAGAACCAGAAGTCCCTGATCTTGAGGCCTGAATGGTGGGGTAGGTAAGCTGTTAGCACTTGATGCACAATTACAACGCCATTGATTGGCCAGTATTAAGTTAGCTTTTAGACTAGCTCTCAAGTTGCTCAAGTTATCACCGCACAGCTCATGTCAGCAAGTTAAGTTTACGCTGATTCGCCCAGCTCGGGCCAGCCCGAATCAATGGAAAAAGGTTATGCCGCTTGGACGAGTCCGAGTTTAGCCCCACTATTCCAACCCAATGAAATAAGCTTTTCTCACAAACTTCCGTTTTCCTTTTCTTCTTTTCTTTTCCTCATCATAAGACAACATCCTTCATATTCACTCTGGCTTTCGTCGCTCTTCGGAGCTTTTCAATGGCAGGTCTTGGAGGGGAAACTGGAGGAGAGAGGGAATTTTCTTCGATCACTTACCCTCTGGCCCGTTGTAGTTCCTTCGGAGCTGCCGTTGGGTACCAGAGAAATTTTTGCATCGATACATGCATCTGACCACCTACACGCGTAGAAACTTTGGTAGCACTGACCTTTACACTGATGTCAACAATCTTGATAGTCAATATCTGGTCATTTCTCATTCCACAGTGAGAAATAAGATTCAGAGGATGCCGCTTGATCTGCACTCTCACGTTTGCCAGTGATGAAGATCCTAGCGTTGAAGTAGCATTATGTCCTGAGCTATGTACAAGAAGCTAGCTTGGCGTATCATCTTCCTCCGACCGGCCATCTGACTTCCAGGTAAACAAACATACATCAATCGAGTGAGGAATGGCTCTGTAAATACCGAGCGGATTAGCCTGACGCCCGACCGCCGTCCCAGACAGACATGAGCAAGTCGCGAGAACACCTCGAATCAACTACTGATGACCTTCAAGATATCCTCACGGAAAGTCTCATGTACGTAGATCTGGGCCTCCTTCTTCAACGTGTCGGCTAGGTCGATGTGCATTGCACGCAGAGGATCATACACAATCGTCGGTGGGGAGCCCGGAAAGTCCAAAGTGGCAGTATTGATACTAGGATTACGGGCAAGCTCTCGCAAGAGTAGATAATGAAAGTATAATTGAAGTGCCGTGATCGATGCAGGTTTTAAATCATCTTTATTTAGTCTTTTGCAAAGGAGTCTTAGACATGTCATAGAGAAAATGGTGTATTTGATAAGTGGTAGGCAGAAGCCTACAAGTGCGTTCAAAGCTGAGACTCGATCTTGACGAAGAGGACATTGAGCAAACTTGATACACTCCGCAAGAGGAAGTCTTAAGTGTCTATGGAGATCCGTTTCTCCATATAAGTTGAGGAGCACATCTTTGAGATCAAGCGCTGTCTTGAGTTCAAGAGCTCTAGGTTTCCCCTCAAGTCGACCTCTCGCAATACAATTGCCAATATTGTTCTTGTGCACTTCCCAACCATCAAGATCTCGTGATGGTAGACGTCCTGCCATGGTCAGTGTAGCATCGCTTACCTTTTTGATCCAACCCATGAGGTTATTTACACTATGCCACACGCATGCAAAATCCGCATCCACCTTCAGAAGGCACATCATCGGTTTGGGCAGCGCGTTACAAGAGCGCCTGACTGCGGTAATCAAAGCTTCCGGGTTAATTTTAATCTTTTCAGCGCCCCATTTCGAAGAGAGAGGTGGAAGAGAGGGCCCGTCCTCCATTCTTATGGAATAGAGAGAGTTCACGAACTCGGTGAATTCATCGGGGCTTAGTTCTTTAACTCCTATGGAAGGGGCAACATTCCCAAGCAACTCGCGTACTTTTGCCATCGTACCTCTGGCCGGAGTGAATAGGCTGTTTTGCCCAGGAGGGTCGTCCTCCATCAAAGAAGGTTGAGCATCTGAGAGAGCCTGGATATTCTCTGGCGATGGCTGAGTCCCTATGGAGTATCGAGTCTTCTTGGCGGGTAAAGGTTCTCCTTTTCCGGATTCCTCCTTAGAATCCACCTCTTCTATAACAGCCGTGGAAGGCTCGGCATCACTGCCGCTTCGCTTTCGTGGGTTTACCATTTTCTCGGTTAGATCTGAACCTAATAGCAATGAAAAACAGCAAAGAGGGAGAAACACGCCACGGTGTATCTCTTACTTTATAATAAGGTAATGTCTACGAGTTTGTTGATGAGTCAAGAACAACTTGTTACCAACCACCATTCCCTGGCAACAGCAAGCACCTGGTTTGACCACAAATGTCACCCTTTCTGCAGGAGAAACAAGCATGTCTCACACCAATGGTTACGCCTCCTGAAGACCATAGTTGAATTCAGCTGTAGTATCTTAGATAATAGGTAACTAGGTAACTTCTCCAACTACACGAACAGCGGGCCAGCATAGATGGCCCTAGCCTTGTTTCAATTACTGCCCTTACCAAATAAAAGAATCGTTTCAAGGATTTGATTTCAAAGAGATGTTAATTCAGAAGAATGTATCACCCACCTACCTAACTGAACTATTTATCGTTATATAAACTTAATCTTTGGGGATTACCTTAAGTTAGAGAGTATTGCTGTCCAAGTGCTCCCTTCGTATAAAACAGCTATAATAAGCATACCTTTAATCAAACCTAATGCTATATTTGTAAGTAAAACTGAGACTACGACTCTTCTACCAAAGTATAGCTTATTATAGAGTTTCAAATAAACAAAACTTTTGAAACTACACTTCAAAGTTTTCCCAGGTAGGTATCACGCCTTTTCCAATCTTACGGACCTACTAGTTACATAAATCAGAACATCATCTGAGAGACCAACTTCCTTCACGCTTGGTTAAAATTATATCAACGACACTAGAAATGCCTCACGGATAACAGATATTATCACTACAGTAAAGCTATCAAATGCAAGACGTCTGTCTCAATTTGCATGTTCATCCAAGCACCAAAAAAAAAAAAAAAAAAAAAAAAAAAGACCCAATTTTAGCAACAACGGGAGCCCCACTAAAGCCGCCAAGCAAATCCATAGTGTTAGCGTATCCCCAAGCGCAAACCTAGAGAAAAGAACTAAAATAGCAAGCCGGCTTTTCAACAGCAAGACGAGTCATTGGCTCTCTTGCGACTCCAAGTCGGCTCAATGGTCTAGTCGTATGATTCTCGCTTCGGGCCACCGAAGTCCCTACGCTTCCAAGCGCAGATGCGAGAGGTCCCGGGTTCAATTCCCGGTTGAGCCCACTATTTTTGCATTTTTATCATTTTTTTTTCTTGCATTTCTTCTGTTCTACCTACCCTTTTGATTATCATGGACAGAAGAAGAATCTGCTGAAATCTATTTTTATCACATAGTAGATAGAAAAGGCCTCGTTTTGTGACAATTATGCGCGCTTATGCAAAATTAAGCTTCAGCACTATGCATGTTTATGTCATCAGCTTAGGGACTTTGAAGACGTCAATGTACCTCGTGTACGTTGCATGCACCTCTATTTCATTTTCGGCCTTGTATAAACCACAAGGCCGACATTGCCTCAATAAATTCATTTTCTGAGGCTCAATATATTGCGCTAGTTATACCAGATCTTTAAAGCTCCCAGGATCAAGCAGGCTGGCTACGAGACCGATATTTACCGAGAATCATTCAGATCAAATGTAGCAGTAAAGGTTTGGGAATAGAAGTGGCATGCAAGCCCTGTCTATTATGAAAATTATCTGAGTTGTTACTGGTATGAACTCAAGTAACTGCGAAATCATCGCATATCCGGCAGCACTATTATGCGCATCAACCTGCTAACTACTAACTGTGGTAGCTCTAGCTAGGGAAAAAAATCATATCCGCCCAACGCCGTGTGGTCGTAAACCTGAGATTGCTACCTATTGCTTCATGCCGGCTGAAGCGTAGCATCAGTAGAATAGAACAAGGCTGGAGTTTTTAGAAACCGTTGCACACCTCAAATTTCCCGAAATGGAAAAATTACCTAAAGCAAAAGGCACAGCCTGGACTGGATATCATCAACGAAGAACTCCACCACCCTCCCTAGCTACTACCTAAGCGCATGCTTAATTAAACCTCGCCATCATCCAAGTCATCCTCGTCCTTGAAGTCCTCCTCGATGTGCTTCTTCTTCTTAGCCATGGCCTTGGAGGGCCTGCCTCGGGGCTTCTTGGTGGGGGTGAGCTCAGTGCCGTCGCTGTCGACCTTGCGCTTGCCGGGAGTGCCCGCTGGCCTGCCCTTGGTGGAGGGCGTGGCGGGGAAGAGAGGCTCTTCGCTCTCGCTGTTGATGTAGCTCTGGAGCTTCTTGTGGATAGGCCTCCAGATGTGGCGAGCAGAATCGGCACTGGCGTACGGGCCGATCTTGGCAAGCTTCTTGGCGTCCACCTGAGGTTTTTTTAATTTATGGTTAGTAAGTGTACCGGCTCTCAACAGTAAGGCATTTGAAGGTAAGGTAGGTAAGGTAGCCTAGTAGGCGCAATGGAGTCCTAAGAGGGACAAATTGCACCTAGCAAACATTCACGAGACGCAACTGACGCAACTGACGCAAATTAGGGTGGATTCATTGGCGGCACACCGAATAGTGAAGTCGTGTGCGATAGGTACTCATGAAGTAGAGGGTCTTCCTTACCTGGGGCACGCCGTCCTTGACCTCGCTAATGCACATGAATGCCTTGGCCATGACTTCGATCTCTCGCTGGCTGAGCTGGAGCCTTTCGGCGGGGGCGTCTTTCTCGCCAGACTGAGTAGGAGTCGCCATTGTAACGAGGCTCAAAAAGAGACTTAAGTATCGTAAGATTCGTTGTAGGCAAGTAGTGAGTGTGAGGAAAGGCTCGTTGAGATAGGAGGTATATGAGATGTGTATGTAGTATGATTAGGTATATTAGGTAGGTGAATATGGAAAGTTCGTGAATGTTCGTAAAAAAACGAAAAGGAATCTGGGTATATTCGGGACAGAATAAGAAACGGGGGAAAGAGTGTCGAGATGTGCAAATCCGAAGAGAGGGGTGCGGCTGCTTAGGGCGAAAAAGGACCGTGAATTTCTGTGAATAGATACTTCCCGGGAAGCAAGCACCTAGGTAGCAACGCGCAGTCACGTGGCAGGGCGTTGCTATCTTAATTGACGGAAATTTGGGAAGAAACCCGGGCAATTGAGACGGGGAAGGAGCTGGGAAGCAACCCTACTATTTGGAAGCTGTGGTGTTGTTAGGAGTGTTTTCTAGTCGCTAGGTAACACAGTTTTCACTTGATTTTGCATCACTCAACGTGCTCTTTTTTTTTTTCAATTGACCCCTGGGATAAGAAGAAATTCGGAATCATTTAATCTCCATGGGGTTCATGGGACATGGGGCTCGGGTACTTATGGGGCAAAACCAAAAAAGCTTGGATCATGCATATCAAACAAATGGTTTTTATTTCGTCTGTCTCATAGATCATTAGTTGACTTATTTATTTTGTTGTTAGAATAGTTGCGATACCGTATCTACCTCACCTCGATGCTGACTAATCAATGCTATACTGTATATTATTGGGAACAAACATAGTCGTTCAGATAAATTTATATCACCCACGAGAGGCGTTCAAAAACGAGGAGACATCATGGTTGTTTCTATTCAGATTCGCTATTTTCACTAGATCTCTAAACATCTCGGGTAGCGAGGCCTATATTGGAGAACGTTAGGTTGTCTTCCACAAAAGCTTAGTCATTGAGTATAATGTAATAATGGTTTGAGGGTGAAAATAAGAGAGGAGGTAAATAACCACGTGCCACATGTGATGAGGGGGTAGAAGATCTGTCTATATGATTTAAAGATGGAATGGACTAGAACATATGCCATATTTACCATATCTAAAGATTGAAATAACAAAAGAGAGTACCTCGTACAATGAGTTCGTTATATTTTCGCAAATATATCATGCTTTTGATAGGTATCCTCAGGGGCCTTGGGATACACGCTATGTGTTAGAAAGTAAAAGAGGTAGTCTCATCCGAGAGAAGATTGGACAATAAGGTAAGAGATGACTCGGGATCGCTCTGTGTACTTCTAGAAAACGAGTGTTCCGATTTACATACCACTATCAGACCTTTGTGAGTGGAAAACTCGTCAAGCAGGCGATGGAAAGATGAAATTAGCAACATGATTAAATACAGTGCTCAGGGCAGGCAACACTTCCTATCCCTTATCAAGAATTGTATAGAGCTTGGGGACTCTAGTTTGACACGCAACCTATTCTATCATGAAGAGTTATATTTCCTAGGTATTGGTTTTCAAAAATCTACTACAGCGGTATCATTTTCCAACGTCTTTTTATTACCTACGCCGCAATTCGTGTTAACCACTTACATATATCACGTTAGCTAGGTACATGATATGAGAACACAACGTTAAATTTCACCATGCTATTTACCGGTGATTCCTTTTCTATAAGAAAAAAGAAGGTGCCAAACGAACCGATTGGTGACGCTGTTGTAGATTGCTGGTTATTTGTTCTGTAGTTTTGTGTGTTCGCGGAGGTTTACGATACATGTAAACATCTGGTACATACATCCATGCTGATAATTCTAATAGGTGCTCTGTGACTGTTGAAACTATCAGGAAATTTCGAGTGACCCATGGGAGAGAAGACGCATAAGGTGGAAGGTTCCGACAGAGAAAGCGCAAAACAACTGTAGGCATATTTGAGATAGGTATCCTGCATCCAGGGTCCTTACCGGAATTATTATTAAAACAACGATCATTACGACTTCCTCCCATGCGGGCAGGCCAGTCAACCTCAGATAGTTACCTACTAATAAGTACCTAAGGTATCCAAGTGCAGTGCAGGTGGTGGGCGCAGAGGTACCTTGGTACGCAAAGCGTGCTCAGGCACCAGCCGGATTTTGGCCTTATATGTTCCAAAAGCAAACCATCTAGCACCATCTAATACCATATAGCTCAGTGGGTGATCTCTCAGATTTACTTACCATTTCAGGATTTACTACAATATATAATCGGGTTCGCATCTAATTGGGAGGACAATGTTTGGGCCATTTAGCAAATTAGCGACTACCATATGACTGACCATTTTGCCATTCAGACCAACATTTTTTTTTTATTCACCTTCATAATATTTGGACTTTTTTTCTTAAAAGAAAAAATAATATTTCCTTTCTTTCTTCCTTTCTCTTTTCTTTTTCTAATCATTAACGCATGGACTCGCGATACCCATTGCTGCTCGGTTCGACTCTGGATAAAATGTCTGCCTCCTGTGAGCTTCGAACCCCCCTAAACTTCGAAAGCTAAGTTAAACTTTGAGCCTCATCGGTACATACCATATCTAGCACTACCTACCTACAGGCTACAGCAGCCCACAAGTAACCCAGCCCAGCGCGTACCCAGTATAAGTTCGACCCCATCCCCGTCCATCACATCTACCGTGGACGAATGTGATATCCGATAAGGTCGCTTTTAGTTGATTTTCGCCTATACCAGTGTATATACGTCTAAGACAAAAATAACATACCATGCGAAGCATAATATGACTTATCAACTCCCAAAATTGAACCTGCACCTGCACCTGTCCCTGGCCCCCCACCTCCCACCTTCATCCGGCAGTCTCTCCGCCCGCTGTGGGTCAAATTCTTCTAGTTTCCGGCTTGTGCGACGAACCCCACCATCCCCGGAGCCGCATCATATCCACTCAGACTTTTTTTTTTTTTTTTTTTTACCCTTAGGCTATCAGGTATCTTAGTGAGACGTGCTTATCTGCAGCAGCCCTGATTAACTATTCGTTCCATTTTATGTATTGTACATCTCGCCATAAAAAAGGAAGAAGAGAAAGACAGGTAAGCAACCTGTCCCTGGCATTATCGGTTGTCTCCCTTGAGACATGAACGCATCCACCTTTTCTTAGGGATGGATAGATACATGGTATTTAGATTATGCCGAGACATATATATATATATATATATATATACCTTATATATAAGCATTACCTACCAGTCATTAAGCTTCTCATTTGTAGAACCGTAACCTAAGTATAAATTATATACCTGTGTTTCGCTTGGCCATTTTGTCCTATTGCCTTTCCTCCACCTTTCCACCTTTCCCTTCTCTTTTTATCACATCAGACGCGTCCGCTTCAAATGCAGTCAGCTGTATATGCTCACTTCACACATTGTTACATTCCTACCTCTAAGCGGCCGTGTCGAAGGAGAAAAAAATAAAAATAAAAAATTAAGCATATTACCACATCACACATCCATCCATCCATCGGCGAACGGTGAACCCCCAAACCCGACCCCTGCGAGCGAAAGGGGAACAAGGTTCTGCAAACGGGTCCGATATGTATAGCTGATGCCGGGGACGCGCGTACAAAGCCGTCTTTTAATTATCACTTCGTATTTATTCCTCTTCTCCTAATACGCTTTCACATAAGAAGTGCACGTTACCCAGGACTTGCTTCTGCTTATCTCCCCTTTTCTTTCTCTTGTTTCTCGCAACGGTATTTCAATTATTTTATTCGAGGCGTGACGAGGCTATTTCCTTCCCGGTCATCTTATATACAAGAGGAATGGATGGGTTGCATTGCATGCTCGTATAAGAGAGATGCCGCAATATTTCTTTTTCCTACTACTATGCCTCAAAGCCTTCTCCCTTATTCATAAGGCCCCTCCGTATAAAAGCGAGAGAGAAAAAAACTCCCTAAATGCATCGCATCGCATCAATTCCATTTCCAGTCATTTACAAACGACCCGACCTTTTACGACTCTCCAAACAACATCTCTCGGTATAGTATAGAACGGGTCGCGGTTTCATATGCAAGAACCCATGAACGCCACGCAAAATGTCATGGAACATCAGGTGAGGAAAAATATTACCGCCGCTCGGTCTTTTCTCATATTTCTCTTTTTTTGATTTCTTCTTGGGACCTCTTGCTATCGTCCCATACCGCCCTCGGCTTTGAAGTCGGGACACATTAGGTCCCATGGCTTCTTCTGATTCTTTGCGGTACATACCGCCTCATTCGCGAAAGCTCGCCATCGATCCAGAAGATCGCTCTTGTTGATGCCTTCCTTCTGCGTATAGAAGCTGAAGTGGCCTACCACAGAGCGGGTGTCGATGACAAATGGTCGTCCAATGCGCCTTGGGATGTCTGCAGTTATATCTTGCTCGTCGTCGTCTTTGATGGGTAGTTGGTCCCTGATGTCAGATCCCCACACTGCGCAAAAGTTCAAGTTGTATCGGTTATATCCTGTGTCATACGTCTGCTCGCCACCGGGACCGCCTCCCTTGGGAAGGACTACCGCGGAAGCGTTAGGACCCAAAGCGTTCTCTGGGTATTGAATATTTCGACCAAAGAAATAGCGTTGCATCTTGTTCTGCTCCAGATTATGCAGGAGTGAATATTGTTGTTGCGCACCAATAGCCCACGACTTCCACGCCAAGCCAAATGCAATTGGGTCAGAACCGCGGTTCTGATCATATTTGCCCATCGGTGTCTTTAACAGGTCGAAGTGATCGTCGGATATAAGGAGCCAAGGATGGCCGCGGTATGGCGGCTCCATATCCAGGATCTTATACTCGTCTACTAATTGGTCCTTGGGGTACTTCTTCTTCTCGGATGGGCGCCAGGTCTCGGCAGCGTGGAACGAAGGCGTGCTGCTTGGGTCCGGGAGGAAAGGGTGTATCGCGCCGTAGTGGTATTGTTCCATTCCCGTAACGGGACTGTTAACCAAATTCGATGAGATGGCGTACGGGTGAGGTAAGGCGATGCGGGTATGGACGAGCTGAGGGATGGCGTCAGGGTGGATATAAACCTGAACAATTACATAGGTTAGCAACCGACTTCTCCCCAATTGTCCAAATATAATCCTCCCGGATGTAGGGGTTCACTCACAATATCATCATCTATCTTGACATAGATGGTTTTGTCTTCTACAGCATAGGTCCACAGGCACTTATAGCTTTCACCTTCGCATTTTCCCTTACCGACAACCTTGTAACCAGGCGTCTTCTTGACGAGATCTTCTATCCAGGCTACGTCGTCCTTGTCCTTGGTGTGGGCCATAAACCACACTTCATCAAAATAACCACCATTCGACGCCAGATTCTGCTGGAGGTAACAATCTAAGATGTCCACATATCTCTTACGGCCGTAGAAGACCATACCGATAACTTTGATGCCTGCAGGCTTTTTCCATCCACCTTTAGGAGCGATGCTATCTATCTTGATCTTGTTGTCTCGGTTTCCCTTGGACTTATACTCGCCATTCTCGCCTACGGGCCATGTGGTGCAGTACTTATCATTAGGCTCGAGCTTTGGCGCCTTATATTCTGGGGTTAAGGTCTCAGTGGGCTTTGAAGATTCAGCTGGTGATATAGTGCTGGTGGTCGGCGTTGTGGGTGACACTTCAACATCAGTCTGGTGTTGAGTAGGTATTGTCGGGGAATAGGGGTTGAAGATGAACAGCGTAATGAGTAAGGAGACGACGATGGCGAAGATGTAGTACTTGGGGCTAAACTTTCGACAAGGCGCCCAAGCCGGTAAAGCGAAGGACTGGATACGGCGCCATAAAGGGTTTTGCTCTATCCGAAGTCTACGGCGTGATGGCTGGTTTTGCTGATTGTATTCGGGTTCGTCGTAATCGAATTCTTCGCTCGATGGAGATTGACCCTCCTTGGAGAGCAGTTGAGCCTGCGACTCGACGTCTTCTTCACGTTTCATTTTTGTCTGCGACTCGTGCGAAACGCGCCCGAGGATACCGGGATTGTGGTGTTGCCAAGATAAAATGCCGTTGGGATATGCAATTGGATCCTATAATTTTACAAACTCCAATGCCGTCAAAGTGACGGTGCAATCCTTCTAACGTATTGCAGGATAGTTAACGCCGACACATACAGGCGCTTCTATCAATGTCAAGCCCACAATAACGACTGTGACGACGATGATGTTGTTGATGAAAGGGTCATATTATAGAAACAATTATCCCTCGTAATATTTAAGGAGGAAGAGTATAGAAATAATAAAACGATAGACTAAGGTTGGTGAATGAAAGGGGAGGGGCGAGAGAAAAGAAGGAGAGAAGGATGGCGACAATTCAAGTAGATAATCATTTTCCAATACTGGAATAGATAGGACTTTTTTTTTTCTTTTCTTTTTTTTTTTTTTTTTATTAGGACATTGCTCGAGTATCTTTAGCGTTTATTCACCTTCTGCTGCCTTAACTTTTTAAGTTAGGGGATCATTTTAAGCAGGGCTCATGGTTTGTTTCCGTCCCACATTGTCAAGTCTCCATAAAGTCCCACCTCATTATGCATCATTACAGGGGTCTTTGTAGTGCATGTATTGTATTGTATTGTATTATATTGTACAATACATGTCCAGTTATGGTACCTATCAGGGTGTTTGACACCTTCCTCTAGGTGGCTTCTCAGCTTCCTAGCTTCCGTGCGATTTCGTGATTGGAAGCACGAAGAGGTTATGTACGGTTTAGGTAACGTGGGATATGGAAAGCACCTGCAGGCACAAGGATATAGTACCTCCTTGCAGATATCACTCCCTTACGCTACCTAGGTAGGTACATGTACTAAGGTATTGCTTAACATGTAGCTTAATATGTAAGTACATTAGGTACCTAGGTACGAATTAAGGTAAGTACCTTAAATCCATATTCTGGCAGCTTGGAAAAACTCCAAAGGTATTGGAACCTTTCCTCATGTAATCCCGAAAATCCCAATCCATTTCTCCATCCAACTAATGCCGATCCCCTTGCGTACAAACACGGCACATACAATTCATTCATACCAGATCTACGGCTGTTACAATAATCGCTTATACAGTGATACATCATCGATCTCTTCTTATGTGTCTTCATAATGCATCATTTACATCTTCCTGATGTACTTACTTATTCCTTACGCTACCTACTTGCTCACTCCCCCCTCAGTCAGGCACCGTCCAGGTCCAGACCACATCCAGGCCGCATTCTAAAATCATCGGATTGAGTAGTTCGATTTGTCTTCCTTTCTTTCTCAGAAAGTTCGTATAGCACTAGCTTATGACCTGTCTGCAAACCCCCCATTGGTGAATCACATTAGACGAGACGAACACGATATATACTGCATAGCACCTCGACACACGCATATCTGCGGGGGGTGAGTTACATCGCGGGTCTAATGACCTGGCCATCCACATTCGTTGGTTCAGCTGCGTGACGCTTGGTAGAATTTAGAGCAAATATCCGTGTCTGCTTCGGATGCCACCCACCAGAATCACCCTAATACGCGAGCTACCAACATACTAACTATACTAATTATTTCTAACTTCAGACTAGAATTGCTAGAATAGTTGATTCAGCCTCTAGGGACATAGCTATCAGTACTATCAGTATACTATTTTAGTATGGGGTTTCCGGACCGCACTGTTTATACACTAATCCAAGCCCTGCTATTGTCAATGATCTTCTCTGATCTGCAGTACAAAGGAGTCGACAGCCATGCTCACGGAATTATACCCTTTTCCAGCAATGTCGCTGCCTAGAGCACCATGTGGCTATGTTGCTAGTTTCGACCGTGTCGACCCGGACCCTTTCGACCCCAAGGCATTGACATGTGCGGCCGCATGATTTGTGAGGTCAGCTTTGTACATGGGGGGTGAGGAGAAAGAAAAACCGACAATTTGGCCATCTCACTCGTATCGAAACAAAAAAGCTTCTGTGCCGCACAAGGACAGTCCTGCCGAAATGGACTCATAAGCGTCTGACGCCAGGAAAGACGTCGGTCTAGAACATCAGAATAAGGATTACATCTGCCAAGCCGCTGAAGAACGCCGAGAGAAAAGATGAACCCTTGAACCAACTTGGCTGAAGGTACGGTAGTTCCCGATAAACTGGCCGTTCCTTAAAAGAGCCAGCCTTATGCTTACTGTATTTGATAGGATATCCAATTAAATGAGATGAAAATATCGCAGTAAAGAAACGTCTCAATTCTCATAAAATTCTTATAACCTCAACTTTATTAACTACCTACTTAACGTTAGGTAGGCTATTGGGACAACTTTGCAACCGGCTTTTAAGGAAAACAGATTGAGAATTTAAAAGCCGATACTCGGTGAGCCCGTTGGCTAATGTACCTTGATCAGCCTGTATACCGCTATGAGAATCCTTCCGTTGTGGTCCTTTAGCTGTGGAACTTCAACTCGTTGGCCGCAATGAAGAACACTTGTCGATGCAGGAATGCTAACAACCCCGGCCCAATTTTTCCAAGAATGGTTCAAGCTTGAGGAAGTTCGCTATTTACATACTATGTATAGATCATACGGATCTATAACTAAAGCATCAAAAAATCGTCAATATGCGCGATGCAACTTTAAGACCGAGCTTTTCATGCTTGTCCCGAGAAAGTGGTCCTGATTTAGATCTATAAGATGCCCGAATGATAGGCATTATACAGTTGAAGCTTGGGTACACTGCATCTACTCTGTAGATCAATAGGCTATCTTGTTGGACCTCCTGTTGGACCTCCTATAATGGGGCTAGCACTTTGCCAAGTTTTGCCTTAAGGCAGCCAGCGCGGGAAGATGTATCGCCTTACGCACCGACCATACTAATCCCTATGCGTCTTGGCTACAGCGGTACAAGGAGCATTTCACAGCCCATCCCAGCTCGCCATGATGCTAAGACTAACTATCCCGGCTATTCAGCTATCCTAGCACAACACCTGCGTAACAGCCGATCTCGACTCGCACATACATAGTACATACGCTAAAGTTACCCACTTTTCTTGCTTCATACCTAGGTATTTGTAGAAAGGAATACATATCAGCGTGGCTTGGCAAATCCCAAGATATGCCATCCCGCATCCTCGGACGGGTTCACAACGTCATGTTTCTTTCAAAAAAGCCCTGAAGACCTTCGAGAAGTTCTGTCATAGGAGGATCTAAGGCAATTACTGACGATGATATAGGTTGTGGTTGAAATTCGCTGACCTGACGCTACCGCGCTCCAGGTGACTAAAGTCAATTAGCTTTCGTTCAGTGTAGCTACTAGCTAGCTCTTACACCACCAGCCGCTTTATATAGATATTCACTTCATATCGATCGAAACTTGTCGATCAATGAGCGCGAGAAAACAACTATGTAGCCCTGTGCGACGGCAAGGTCTATTTTCGTATTAAGTTTGCGTCATATCCTGCCTGGCGCGATGCTAAGCCATTATTATAAAATGACAAAGACATTTGTCACTTGATATAACCCCAGGCCGTAAGTGTAGATGGCAATTGCTGACCACTCGATTATATGTAATTAGCCAAACGCCGAGGTAGCACAACGGTGAACCATTGAGGAAACAACTTACACGGATGGTCCTACTCATAGACCACAAACATCCCACGAAGGCAACAGCAAAAAAAAAAAAAAAAAAAAAAAAAAAGAGGCTTTCATGGTCTCATGGTCTTATGCTTCTAAGACATATCTGTAAACTTGGAAACTACCTCATCGACATTCAAGTTACCCCAAACGTGGCCTTCAGCTTACTGACACTACGATGTTACTATATTAGACGTGATTGCGCCTTGTCGAACAGTTTGATATTACGGTCCGATGGGGAAGTGTAATAAACTCCCAACATATTTTTTTAAGGCAAACCGCGTGCTAACTAGTAGCAAGGATAATGATATTGATAATGACATTGATAATAATTTGCTCAGTACTAGGTGAATCGGGGCGTATTCTTCTCGAGGGGGACTTTCGTTCTACCTACTATGGTAGCCTTCCTTTCTAGGTACTAGCGAATAGAGATCTGGGCTATCTGTTGCTGTGGGACAAAGTCGGGGGAGGGAGAGATTTGGGGTAGTCCTTCGCTTTTTCCCATTGGTTTAGATTTTGAAAAACGGGGGGATCGTTTCAAAGCAAGACGAGAGGAGAATGGAGGTTTTGTTTGACGAGTAAAGGGCAAGTCTAGACCGTTTGTTTCTTGTAGGTCCTACGATTGGAGTAAGGCGAGTTCCAATGCTGTGAGATGCTATCGAAACATTAGCGTTGGCGTACCTGTGTAGCGCCAGCAGCCGAGGTCCACCGATTAGGTACCTAAGGTACCTAAGCTGCTTAGATAATCTCGCTACATGGTTTCTTATCGCCAATTATCGATAAAATCTTATCATCCGCGCACGTTTTTCCGCCCGAAGAAAAAAGTCCAGTGCGGGTGGGAACTTCGAAGTAGCTTCGCAGCAAAATTATTCGGAAAGCTTTTTTTTTTTGTCCCGAACAGATTCCGTCCCCCAATTGCGCGAGAACGCGATCCGGCCAAATCCCAATCTCGAAAATAACAATACTCTAGAGGCCAATTGACCTCGTTATCGCACGTCATCATGTCGAGAGGAGCGCCGCGCGGTCGGGGCGGCTTCGGTGGAGGTCGTGGTGGTGGTGGAGGCCGAGGCGGTACGTCGTGATGCTTTCTCTTATATATATATATATATATATGAGAAGAAAAAACAAATATCACCTCCCCGAAGACCAACTCGCGAGTAACTGATAGAATACTAACTTATTCTGCAACAAACAGGCCGAGGCGGTTTCGGGCAGCGGGACTTCGGCCCGCCGGACACGATCCTGGAGATGGGCAGCTTCCTGCACGCGTGCGAGGGGGAGATGGTGTGCGAGAGCATCAACCCGAAGGTGCCGCACTTCAACGCGCAGATCTTCCTGGAGAACAAGACGGCCGTGGGGAAAGTCGACGAGGTCCTCGGCCCCATCAACCAGGTCTACTTCACCATCAAGCCCACCGAGGGCATCCAGGCCGCCTCTTTCAAGCCCGGCGACAAGTTCTACATCGGCTCCGAAAAACTCCTCCCCCTCGAGAAGTTCCTCCCTAAACCGAAGCCCCCGCCGGGCGCGCCCAAGGTCAAGAAGGCGAGCCGGGGAGGTGCCGGCGGCGGACGTGGTAGGGGCGGCCCGATAAGAGGGGGTGGACGAGGTGGGTTTGGTGGCGGTAGAGGAGGACCGTCGAGAGGTGGCCGAGGCGGGTTTGGCGGCGGCTTCGGTGGTGGTCGAGGAGGCGGTGGCCGTGGTGGAAGCGGTGGATTCAGCAGAGGTGGTGGTGGCGGTGGCAGTAGGGGACGGGGCGGTTTCAGCCGAGGAGGAGGAGGCCGATTCTAAAAAGCTCGGAAGCGAAGGTTGTCTAATACCCCCCCGATCCTCACATATTCTGTATGTGCGTGTGTGTGCGTGTTTCTCCTCCCGAGGCACAACGGCCACTTTACCTCCTCCTCGCCGTCCTCCTTTCGTCGTCCTCGTCGTCGTTAGTTAGTGGCCTGGCCTTCTGATTCAAATGTTCTTCTCACGTGGTACGGGAATGGCGTTACGAAGGAAATATGTTTTTTTTTTTTTCTCTGATTATTATTTTTTTTTCTAAAAAAATGTAAATGTTCCTCCTTTTTTTTTCACCGATTACTGTCTCGCTGTCCGTCCCTCTTGTTGCCTACGGCTTGCTTGCATACCTCGAACTATAGAAAAGCTCATGGATGCTGCTTCCCACTGCGGATACCAGTCTCGTGTAAATACACGGCGTTTTACATACGAGTGACTACTGCGTGGACTTGGTTGAATTTGTGATATTGTACATAACAGGTACGTATGCCGTTCGAGTCTCCATACGTAAATGCTGAATAGCCGACGAGGAACGTGACGTATTATTAGATCTCTGATAAGTCATACTCGTGGTATTCTTTGCCTACTGGGTTGATATCGATTTCGAATCCCGCATACCAGAATAAGATGGGTGTCATTGAAATACCGAGAAGCTGTTACATTCTCTCCCAAGTCTTGCTGGTCACTTCGACATACGACATGAATCGACGTCTCCTTATAGATACGCTCTTCAACTCCGCCGCAGAAGGAGGCACTACATGCCATCTAACCACGGATGGCTTCTTTACCAGGTTAGGTAGCTAGGTAGCTACACACACTCGACCAGCTCCTCAGATTACTAGTCACGAAATACTCACGATAATAACATCTTGCCGTGAGACCACGCTCAAGAAAAAAAAAAAAAAAAGACTCATATTTCCTACTTGCGTATACCCGTACTAGTACTCATACCCTTATTCATATCTACCACGTGCTATCCCATATCGAGATATTGATATCCATATTCCATACTCATACTCATATTCATATTCATGTTCCATATTCACTCATCCCCAACTGGTTACCACCTCACGACACGTCCGGGGGTTAACCTAAGGTATCTATCTGCCCCTCTCTCACATCCAAACAGCTTGCCTCAAGGAAATAAGAAGGAAAGGAATTGCACGAACAATCAAAGACGCTTACCAACCACCTCGCCAACACCCCCTTTTTTTGTGCAACCCGGCGAACTTGAACAGTCGAGAAGGTTACAAGAAAAAGACAAGAAAAGAGAATCGACGGAAACCAACTCCACGCGGAGGGGGGAAAAAAAGAAAGCTTTGGAAAAGGTATCCTTCCAGCATCCGTCGCTAATAGTCAAGCTTCAATCCACCCATCAATTCTTCTTTCAAGAGCGCGTATGGAAAAGGGGCAACGTCATGTCCAAATCATCCAGGTCAGGAATATGTTCCTCGAAAAAGGTTGTGTAGCGTGTATTCTTCGATCCAAGACCACACCAAACCCCATACAACTTTCCGTAGGATACTGGTTCTATCCAGTTGTGTGACCAAATCCGCGAAGTCATCTAATAAGCGCTAGGCGTAGCCCCCGGTGTGCTTCGCGGGTACTCGCCGGGAACATGAGGGTTACTATCTGTCCTGTCACCGTACGGCCTTGGTTGCCCGTTCTGTGCCGAAAAGGGCACACCGGTAGCCATAGCCATATTGGGTAGCGGCTTCACGAACCCGTTTCCAGCTCCGACTACTTGCGGTTGCTGATCCCTGCCTTGCATGCTATACGCCCCGGTGCTCGGTGTATACTTCTGCTGGGCGTCGGTAGCAATCTCGTATGCGTCGGGGTTACCCGAATCTTGACTGGTAGTGCTCTCTAAGGTCTGCGTCGTACTATCAGATGTCGGCCCCGGGATGATGACTGGCCGGCTCGGCGGGCCCCTTAGCTGTTGTTGCTGCTGGATAGGTTCCCCGTTATATGGGTTTATGCCATCTGCCCTCGCTTCATGGTCAATAATTACTGCTTGGCTGTGCGCCTGATCTAATCTTACGCTTGGGGTATTCCCATAGGTTTGACCAACTAATTGAGATGCCCTGTTTCCAGGGTATGGTTCGCCCATTCCGCTGCCGGGCAATGCCCCCGCCGCTGCGATTACGTCTCTATCTTGATTGACGGCCCCGTTAGCGCCGCTGAGTGCATATTCGTTGCCTACAAGTCCGGAACCGACACTACTGGGAGAGCGTGGTACTTGTAAGCCCCTCTGCGCGTTGACTTGGATGTCGGATGGGAACCGACCTCCTGGCTCAGGTCTATTCTGCATAGAATCCTGTCGAGAGCCTGGGCTAGCCACAGCAGGGTCGACCGAAAACGGCTCCTCGTCCTCATCATCCACAATACCATCTGAACTCGAGGTACGCTGCGAAGTTCGCGAATATGCGCGAGAATGGCCTCGAACGAAGTTGCTGAGCTCTTCGGGCGACTTCTCGGTAAGAGCCTTAATATCTTCATACCAAGCCATCATAGTATCGTGGCTTTCGGCACGGAAGACCCAGGTATGACCGCGGTGCATAGCCCCGGTCTGTCGCCCCTTAAGGATAAACTTGTTGGAAGAGCCACCTTCGGTGGAGTGAGATCCAAGCTTTTGCTCGGGAAGATACAAAGACATGACGGGTGCTTGAGTCTTATCTGCGGATTTGAATTCATGCAGATGAGTCGGCGATAACACGTACCTATACATCACGTTAGCTTATTCGTGTATCTGCTTCTTCAAGAGTGACACCTCACCATCCCGCCGTATAACTCTTCAAGTATTTGCTCTTGCGCTCAAGTAGACCTGCACGGATCTCCTGACAAGCAAAATGATCTCGTCCTGGGTAGTGGATATGTTCAGCCGATCTCAGCGGCACGTCAGGATCGACAAACTGTGAGTCTCTCTGAATGAAAGTAATCCACTCGTGGTCTTTGGGCATCGAAATGGGACCGGCGCGCAGTTCGTCGATGGTGTTATAAGCGGCGTCTGCTTCTCGTTTGATAATACCCAAGTACGCGTTGTACGATTTCTGAATTTCACCGACGACAATCGACTCAAGTTCTCTACCTGACGACTCGAGGTTCAAGTACGCCTGTTTATCTGTGAGATTTCGATGCTATCTACGTGAAGTAGGAGCCATTCTTACCTTATGTAAATAATTCTCTTCGTCGAGTTGCCTTTCAAGCTGGCGATCCACCGCAAGTCGCAAGAGGTATGGATCTTGCTTGCCCGTAGTCATAGAGGAGTCCAACTCACTCTGGCCTAAGACCTCTTGCAGCGCATTGACAGCCCTCCTGGTACTCTCCATTTCTTTCTCGACCGAGTTCTTAAAGTCACTAGACAAGCTCCTAATCTCTTTTATTTTCTGGTTGAGATCGCTTCTTAAGCCGGTCAGCGCTAAAATAACATCCTGCTCAATTTCCTTGGCTTTGTTGGCCTCTATAATCATGTTTTTATGATGGCCTCTTAAAATTTGCAGCGCATCATCTAGTCCACCGGACGCGAGGAAACCAGGTGGTGTTGACGTGTTGTTAAGTACGTTGGCGAGCTTGAGAAGCGATTTGGATCGATGCTCGTAGTGCGATTGTATTTCCCTAAAGTATGCAATGAGATCCTTGAGAATCTTTCGCCAGGCTACATATTCGACGTTAGAGATAAACCAGACATCAGACATAGAAGACGACATAACCTACACTGAAATCTCTCAGCTAGTACTTCCGTCGGGCTACCCGAAGTCGGTACGGGACAATAGAATGCGCTGTGAATTTCGTCCGAATCATGGGAGCTTTGTAAGGCCAGGCTTCTCACGCTACCAGCCTTCATGCTCCTGCGGCTGCTGCTGCGCCTGAGGCTACCACTCCTGCGTAGGGAACTCTTCTTCTTAAGGGTATTCCCCCTCGATAGGGATATAGCATGGGTACTTGCGCCATCGCCGGTAGTGAGTACTTCGGGTCGCGAAGATATCGAATTCGAGCGCTGCATGGTGGAATGCTGGTAATGGCTCTGCTGCGATGTTGGGCCGTCGACGAGTGAATCTCCTCTTACACTGGCATCCCACTCTTCGGTAAACTTGGGTTGGCGATTTGCTGTTTGATAAGTATCGCTCTGGGGTGGCGCGATGTGAGAATTCGCTAGCGTGTTGGACAAAGTTTCGTCATCTACTTGAGCCTTTTGTGGCTGATGATAGGCAAAGTAACTCCCAGAATTAGGTCTCGGATAGCCAGCTGTGTTACCGCTGGTAGGGAATGTTGCGGGATCTAGGGTGGCGGTGGGTTGGTTCATATTGGGGTCGATGGTGGGCGAATCGAGAGAGGTACCCGAAGGCTTGGCAAAGATGAAAGCGTTGACGTAACTATAGATATAAGTGCCAGTCAGAAGATAGAAGCAAGAAGGTTTGAGACTAATACATAGTAGATAGAAAGCGGCCAATCCGTGGGCTCAAGCAGCTCGCCGTCTTACAAGTATTACCTAGCGTACCTTGCCTAGTACTATTCGATCTTTTAGAACGCGCGCCTAAGTAGCACCAAGTGACAACACAGATTCGTGGATAGTAGCCGAGTGCATAGAGTTCGAGATGGCTGCAGATGGTTAGGTAGTAACGAATACGTAGTGTCTTTGGCTTTTTCCTAAATAATGCTATAGTCCTGAGCAATAACCAGCAAGTTAGCCTTTAAAGGTCATATCATGTACAGATAGATAGGTAGTGGGGTACCCGTCGGGTGTTCGTTTTACGCTGCGATAGTTGGGACGGGAATATTTCAGGGTTAGAATCGAAGTATCTGGAGTATAGAAGTGGCTATTGGCCCTAGTCGACGAGCTTAAAAAAATCGTCACGAATCGGGTCCATGTACATGATTCGGAAACGCTCTTGTTGGAAAGCGAGTGGCAGCTCGATTGGGCTCTAGTATAAAGTAAAATGAAGATAATTCATACTTACAGAGCTAATAATCTTGCGATTGAAGTAGGATTCGTTAATTGAATTCTAGAGCGACAGGCTTGCGATGGGAAAATAGGGTCAGGTCCCTGAATATGGGAAGGAAGAGGAAAGAAAAAAAAGAAAGTAGTTAAAGCTCGGAAAGGATGTGCAGTGGATGTGCAGTGGATGTGCAGTGACGATGATGTGGTTGTCGTCACCTTTGCGAGCCAGGATCTACCCGTTTACTTAGTATGCATGTACCGTTGGCTGCTGCTGCCATACGTAAAACCTCCATTTGCTACCCATATGCTACCTTATGCTACCTTATGCTACCAGCTGGCCGCTCGTACCCATCCGCTTTCAGTATTTTGAGCTAGTCAAGGGCCCGGCAAAGTCGGCCCACTAAGGAGGGATGGTGGGGTTTCTTCAGTTTGTTCGTTCTTGCAAGAAATTGCAACGAGTCTTTGTCAGACAATATTATGACGTAACCTATCCTCCGGGTTTAGTGTACGGAAATATCCGCATCTATTGGATATTGGATGTCTCTCAATTTCTCTGATAGCAAACACTTATCCAATGTAAACCGTATCACGCATCAGATCTCATAACTATTGAGATTGATAACCAGACTTTGCATAAAAACCAAGTTTTGTATGCTGTGTTTCCAATATTTTGTTGATCCAACGTAATATAATAGATTTATACCAACCACCCCAAGTACTTATCATTACATAGGCACCCGAAGATTCAGCCCTATATGGTCGATGAATAACAGATAACTGCCTCGGTTACCATCTTATTACAATCTCCCGTCTTTTTTTTTTTTTTTTTTTTTTTTTTTTTTTTTTGTCTTGTATTATTTTAGTCACTTTATGTAGACTCCTCTCCTTGCGTCTAAGTAACGTGGCTTATCCGTCACATGTGAATCCTTGGTTCTTCAAGCCTAACAATTCCATCTGTATACAAATATAACATCAGAGCTCGTCCAATAAAAATCAGTACGCTGCCCTGCATATTATATACCTAGCAATTTGATAGGCTATCGTGTGCAGAAATAAAGCTGCAAGAAGAGTTGTCCATAACTCCATATGACCCGCCAAAAAAACCTTCCTATAACCCTAGGTCCGCCTCTAACCCGAAATTATAAGCCACCTACATCCCTCGTTGCCATTATCAGTTTACGACCGTATGCATATTCATATGTATATTGCCGCTCTGCCATGCTGTACTGCTACGTCGTACCTGCATATGTTAATGCGAGACGGCTAGCTATATCACAGTTCCAATTTCATGTCAAGGTGTAAGAGAATTTATATCGCGAAATAGCTTGTATCCAATTTTACTATAACTCGCTATTGATCGCCAAAACTCGGTGTCGGGTACTAGAATTATCATAGAACATTATTAACTATTTCTTACAGACTATAGCTCAGGTATTATTCGGTTGTTCCTTGCTTGACTCCAAGAGGCTCTAAGAAGGTAAAAATACCTCTCTGTCCCTCCCCCCCTTTCCCGAACGCCTCGCCTATGCAAATGCTATTTCTGGGATCTTGATTCTCAATGCATTGGCTTCTCGAAACGCCACTTCCCATGTCAAAAAAAAAATGCCATTTCCACACGACACAGAGTCCAATCTCCATCGCCGAAGTACCCCTCGCCTGTGGTTAATCGAATTATACCCTTGCTCTTTTGGTATGCTCTCTAAACCTCATACTAGCTCCGATATAGATCTCACCGTCTCCGTGGTCGTAGTATGCTTAATCCTTCCTTTACGTCTCGGTGGCGGTGCCTTAGGTGGGGCCTTCTTAACATTCCTAGTGCCAGTTTCAAGCACCGTGGACACATACGGTACTCCGTGCCGGTGCTTCGGTACCTCGGGAAGCGGTTTCTTCGGCCTGGTTGGCTTTGGCGTCTCCTTTGTTCTATTCTCTTCGCGGCTAGAACTTGGACGGGAAATCTCGTTCTTGACTTCCTCTCCATTATCAATTATAGGTTTAGCTTCAGCCTCAGTCCTGGATTCAAGTTCAGGTTCAGGTTCAGCTATAGCTCCGACCTCAGCCTTCCGGCTTGGCGTCTGAACGCCCGGTTTCTCCATAACTGCCGCCACGTGCACGACGCTAACGTTGCTGGCGGTCTCCTCGTGCGAGAGGCTGATACCAAGGAGTTTGCGTGCGATCTCTCCAGAGCCGACGCCTTCGTCAGAAAGCCACTTAACCTTAGCTACGCGATCGACAAGTCTCAGAGTTGTCTCGTCCACTGGAGCGAAATGGTTATTTCCCGATCCGGCGAGTATCCTTAGTAGTTTCTGCACCTCGTCTTTCTTGTAGTGGGGCGGCTGGCTAAGTTGCGTATGCGCAAGCAAAGGGTACATCACACGAAGGTACGTATGCCGTAAAGCCATCAATTCTTCTGGCAAGTCGAGAAGGTTACGAATGATGACATCAAGAAGCACTCGTAGATCATTGGTGTAAAAGTATTCGTACGTGGCTCTAGTGGTAAAAAGCAAGTATAAAAGCTTCAAAATGAGAAGCTGTAAAGACGTCTCAGTCTCGCGGTTAAGAAGTAGTATAATGTTTTCGCCAAAAGTTCTATAGTTCGACCCGTGTAAGCTAAGGCACTTAACAACTTTGTTTGTCAACGGCGCAATCAATGCGGGATCATTCAACGCGGCTGTAGATGCGACCATATATTGCTCGTTGAGGACAAGCTAGTAGTATAAGTTAGCATACAAAACCTGTTTCATGAGGAGGCGGTTCAACCTACTAGGACTCGGATGACAGGATAGTGATATGGATCGTGCGCATCATCGGAAAAGTCCTCGATGAGTTCGAATAGGTAAGTTACGAATCCATCATCAACGTGTAGCAGATCCTCAATGCGAAGCTGTTCAATTCGCGACATCTCGTACATCAAATCTAACAGTAGTCGATGCAAGCTCGGATCATCTTCTCTTCTCCCATTAATGAGTTCAAGTAGGCGGTGGAAGCAACTCTCCTCGATCATCCTTTTGAAAGTGGATTCATCCGCTCGACCATCGATCAGGAGAAAATTAGCGATTACGTATAAGGGTCCGGGTTCATCTTCTTGTAGTAAACTATAGATAATCTGCGTGCGCACATAATCCGGGTTGATGTGGAAGAGGTTCCCATGGAGGAGGATTTGCGAGCAGTCGGCAACATCATCCCCGGATTCAGAGAACTCGTCTCGGCATCGTGATGCAAGATACAGCCATGATCTTAAGGCGTCATCGATAGTCTCGTGGGCCTCGGCAGGACAATTAGTAGCGACTACTTTACTTAACTCTATATATAGAAATAATAAGTTAGCCAGATTCTAAAGGGATGAGCGAGTTAAGTATCATCTCGGTCTGGAGTAAGAGAATTGGGGGATGAAGGAGCAGTGTAGACGCACCAACCCATAATTGTTCCTCATTCTCGATTGAGGAACTGCGTTCGAAGTCGGCCATATTGAAGATTAGAACCCTGTCAAGATGTCCGGCATCGCGTCAGGAGGTCCGACGAATCTGAGGGCGCGATGAATGCGCGATGAAAACTAATGGGATAAAACAACAAATGATAAATAGTCGACGGGTCTGCGATGTGGAATCATAACCGAACCAAGGCCTCCATAAGAGTCCGCGTTGTGGCTGGATCCCCGTAATATGGAAGATGAGAGTGAGTTAAATGGCCGATCAGACGTGGTTGTAACAATAAAATGGGCTGGCGGGTTTGGAGTTGTTGGAGTTGGAGGCCGGGAAGTGTTGGCGTAAAAGGAAGGAATAGGAAATAGGAAAAAAAAAAAAGGTAGGGTAATGCCAAGGGTAATCCAAGCTAAAGGGAAGTACCAAACAGCCAGATTACAGCTAGGTAGGTACCCCCGTACGGATAGCATTTTCCATTTTCTCTATAACTCAAGGGCCACGAGTTCCCCGCGTCGGGCACAGGCCATTTTTAGGTTTTATGAACTCATAATCGCCAAGGATATCTCTTGTTATCTATGCAGCTTATGTATTAATCAAAGTGCTACGCAACGGTTATCATTAATTCAACTGCGGGGCCTGCACTTGGCGTTCCTGGTTACACGTACGTTACGTAGTCCGGGTAGTCTAATTTGATAGACATGTATGTACATATGGTAACTATACCTAGTACTATCAAAGTACCATTCTAGATTAACATAGCCATCTTAGTAAGAGACCAACTTCGACGGAAGTTTGATCTACCAGGTGACTCGTCAGGTTGAATCTTACTACATGAATTATTACAAGTTTTACATCATCTGTGGTCAGGTGTGCTGAATTGAAAAAAAAAAAAAAAAAAAAAAAAAGACTGACTATGTAGGTTACGTAAGGTAGCAGTCTAAACGATTAGGAATAGGTACGAAGTATTCAACCCCTTTTGTGACATGCGTTAGTTACTCCGAAAGGTGTTTATAAGTGTTGGGCGGGTAGACACGCGGTTATATTTCAAAGCATTGCAGAGAAATTCAAAACAATATACATATTAGTTAATATTATCAAGCAAGAGGCTATATTCCTTCAATAGCAGCATGATTAAATTTATCACCCACCAGGATTTCCTTCTGTTTATATAGCCTGTATATAGGTAAATTATTTCGTCTTTTTATTGTCAAGTTCAGACGCCTGCAAATGCTATTTAACTAGGGTACAGCCAGAATTCAGTAACAGATCAACTATATCTACATTCGGCCTCGAGCTGCCACCTCTGAGAAAGACACCCTGTCACGTCTGTCAGCATTGACGGTGTAAAGTAGGGTTTTGGCGCACTAGGTAGTCTGACCGGCGATCTCCTTGCTCTGATTACGGCCAACGCACCATATCATATTCTCACCTCTTACGAATTCACCTTTGCTGGTATCCCACCGCCAACGAGCATGCGAGCTCAATATAATCCAGCGCAAGTATCTATGAAGTCAACTGCAAGGAAAAGAAAAAGTCCGCCCGTCTAATATGGTCCGAGAATGCGATGTTGATAACTCGATACGCGCTACGAATTGAACAGGCTAGCGAGGCCATCCAGATTATTGTCATTCCCGTTCTCCCCGCCATTGCTTGCAGCGCCTGGTCCTGAAGCATCGTGACTGGATACTGGAGCGGTCATGAACTGCTGGGCCATTTTACTGCGGATCGGCCTCTTTGCTGAAGGAGCCTTGGTAGGCATTCTGGTGCTTTTGCTCAACTTTCCCATCTCTGATACGCTCACTCCCTTTATGTCGCCCAGCAATTGAAGGACAACTGCTCGCTGACCGCGCGAGCTTGTTTCCTTCCTCAGCATGTATTCTATCCCGCTGTCCACGTCACTTTGCTTCACGTTGGGAAGCGAGAGTAGTACATCCCTGGCTGCTTTTGTGTAGTCGTTGTATGTCACAAGGATAGTGGCGATGAGCGAAGCAAATTCCTTCTGCAGGTCAACGAAATATGGTTCGTGAATAGAGGTAATGCATGCTTTTACAACATCAGACGATATATATTCGCGGATGACGGCGGCTGTATTCGATGGTGGAAGGCCTGTAGTAAATTCCGGAATGATGGAGCGGAAAACCCTCAACATAATGCCGCAGCACCGAGAATCATGCCACCTTATCGCATGGGTGCAGAACATTAGGAGGGGCTCTACGACAGATGAATGCTCTAGGCAGAACTCTCGAAGTGTAAGATGATTCCCCGTATCCTTGCCATCTGGGAGGGAGTCAGTATATATATCTCGTAAAAGTATATAAGTTGCTAATTGGTTTGAACTTACTGAGTCGAGCTGGATCTAAGAAGTCGGCGACCATCATCACAGCTGCGTTGGTCAATTGCCTCAGGATACTCTCTGCTTTCATCTCCTCGGTTAGAGCGTCTCCTCCTGTCTTCACCGCCTGCTGATGCTCAAGCTTCATCCATTCCGAGTTTATTCTGGTATCCATCTGCTGACAACACGCGGCCAGAATTGGTGGGAGGAAGTGCTCTCTTAGAGGGACTGGGCAGTTGTCCACCAAGTATCTAACAAGGTTAAGGACATTAATCAACTGGTGAGCTGAAAGGCTGAAGGAGTCTGCAAGGAGAGCATGAGCTAAAGGTCCCGGAAGCTCGCTGAAGCCATAGAAGTGCACGTCTAAACGCGTCATGCAGTAGATGATTGCATAGCAAGATTCGCGCACAAAGCGTATAGAACCTCGAATCGTCGAGGCTAGCCCCTCTAGTGTGAGCTTCTTCTCAAGTACGCGAGCGTAAAACTCGTCTTTACTGCCTTCTGAAATACCGGCCTGCCAAAACCTGTCGGTGAGGACGCGACCAACAATTGTTCTCATCTCGGGTGGCAACCCTGCCCAATTGTCAGGCGTATGCGAAGCGTGTGCATGGCTAGACATGCACGTCAGTATATATACTGCCGTTTCTAGAAGATATAGGGATTCTTACGTTAGAAAATTAAGGAGTTGGGGAAGGATAATTGGGAATCCATCTTGCCACAAGGCACACGAGACCTGGTATGGATCAGTTCCCTTTTCTACCTTATCGGCGGAACAAGTCAGGAATGACTTGGTAGGTCGTAATGGGAGAACCTGTATGCTGTGTCAGCAACAATTTCGAATATAAGGTAAGGGGCGTCCTAACAGTTTGACGCTCTTCAAGCTCGGCTTGTAATGCTTGTCCCTCAGCATCGAGTTCAACTGAACCCCAGTCTGGGATGTTTTGCATCTGCATTCGCGCAAGATAGTTCTGCGCTTTATCAAGAGCCATAAGCTCACAAAATCCGGCATATGACGATAAGGCTTGCTTGAGGCGGTCATCTTGCCACTGAGCGACGACAGGGTCAATAAACCCGCTCAGCTTTTGGGCTTTGGTAGCCTCATCGAGCCGGGCAGAACGGTGACTAGGTCGGTTAGTATACATCTGGGACACTTTATAGCATTTAATGCTTACATTATCGTAAATAGAAAAGTCTGGTAGTTGATTTGGCGCTTCTCGTCGAGTGTCCCTGAAGCAATCATCTCATTCACCTTTGCCTCTATCTGGTCATAAACATCCTAAAAATCTAGTTAGCATAGATAGTCAAGGATAGTCAAGTATTACAAAGAAACGGGATTGTATTTCTAACCAGTAAATGATCGGGCATTTTAACGGCGAGTCTTTGAAGCTCGACCAAGCTCTCGGTCTGCAACTCCTTAATTGCATCTGTGTACACCCGGTAATTAGGATGCGTGGCTGGCCAAGTTACGAGAATGTGTTCCAGAACTTTAAGCATAAAGCCTGCGTTCCGATCAAGCGCGTTGATAGAGAAAGCGACAAGAAGCTCTAGAATTCGTTTTCGGATAAGAGGATCCTATATTGGTAAGTAAAGATCGACAGGGTGCCAATACAAGAAAGCATACCTCAAATTTCATTGCTAGCAAACGATTGCACCATGATTCTAGACTTGCTTCTACTGCGTTTCGCTATTACAACGTGTTAGCAACGCCCTCTGTGCTAAATAAAAAGTATGCCTATACTAACCTCTTCCGCAGTTACGTATGAACGCCATCTCACGCATCCCTTTAGAGCCGCTTCAATTACTGTTGCTTGGGCGTCAACTCGGAGGACTTGTGGGGATGTCTTGGAGTAATTCGCCACTGCTGATGGTTAGACTGAAAACGTTACAAACTCAAGTGAGACGTACTATCGAAGGATGGTCCATCATTGTAAAGATGCTCCAAGATATTATCTGTTTGACTCAGGATGTGTTGCATTGCGTCAGTTGTCTGCAACTCCACAATGAGCTCGATCACTATTGAGCTGTAGCGTCTATAGTTTCCCAGGAAAGCGTGGCGCTCGGGAATTGTGTCTGTATCTTCTAATAGGAACAGAAACGTAGGGTCTTGCGTATCTTCGGGTAAGCTTTCGTACCGAACAAGCCTCGAACTACAACATTCTAGAAGTGGCCCAATGAGCGAAGGCAAACTGGCGATGTTTCGTCCAAGAGACTCGTTACTTAAAAGCCGAGTCCATGTTACAAGGACAGGGATCGACACCACTAAACTCTGACTCTGCGCAATCAATAGGAGCAGTTGTAGGAATCCTTGGAAGTCGATACGGGATGGGTCGTTAGGTAAAACATTAAAACGTCGGTCCATATAGGTACCTAGGAATGAAATCACCTACATATGGTCAGTGGACATGGATATTAAACCTCTGGTCAAACTCACTTCAGAGAGCTTCTTAGAGAATTGATATTTATCGTCGTCAATATCCTCTGGATCAACCACGGACCACTGAAAAAGCTGTCTAAATAGATCGATGTATTTGCTGCTGTAAAGGGGAACGACGAGGTCTATAAATTCCTGGTCGACAAAGCTTGTTCTCGAATAGAAGGAATGTAAAGCTTCCAGAGACGCCTTCAATAATTAGTAACAAGTATGGAGAAAATTAGTAGAGCGGCTTACCTTCTGGACTTCGATATGGTTTGCACGAAGCCCCTCACACATCACTGGAACACACTGTGTAGCGGTGACGGCATTGGGAACGACCCAGGGCAGTAGAGAGTAGAATACACCGAGAGCACGAACTGCACAGCTTCGCACTTCTGCGTCATTTTGTATATCTTCCGACAAGCAACGGTTTAGAAGGTCTGTTATTCTCGCAAGCCAGCCTTCATTACCGCATCTCACGTCTGGCCCGGCCTGTCTGTTGGGGAACGTTTCTATTAGGACGGCGGCGGGTGTGAAAATCTCAACGGACGCTTTACTAAGGACGCCCTCGCGGACTGCCACCACCGGATCATCGCCACTGAAGATGTCATCTGAGAGCATCTCTAAGATACACAGGACAAGCTCCTTGTGTACCGCAGGGCCTGACCATAGTTGGCAAAGTAGAGCGTCCATGTCCATCCACTCTCCGGCCCAGGTCCTTTTTGCGACCTCGACCCATAACAGGGCAATCTTGTTCCTCAAGTATGTAGGGTCTTCTCTAGTTATACCTCGGGAAAGCTCTAGAACACCGTTGCGCAGGTCGGTAGCCTGATCTTCGGTGTAGTCAGCCCATTTATGTTTGATTATGTATTCAAGAAGCGATAGAGCGTAATGTCGCACCACGGGGGACTGGGTCTTGTCGATAGAGAGATGGAATCCGTAAAAGGAGGCATTTCCATTGTTTTTTACGTCTTCAAGGAACATTTGGGCATCTTTACGTGCGTCGTTGGGAGAGTGAGGATTATGGATGACCTCTAGGGCCTTATGAATCTTAGGTAGGACCTCCATGTTGTCGGCGCCAAAACCTACGCTGCCCGATCCCATATTGCCGTTGATCGCAGTATGCGCAGCCATCGTATTGGGGAACTGGAAGGTGCGCGGTCGGCGACGATCTTTGGAGGGGTGAGCGGGAGCTTTCGACCAACCTTGCTTCAGGTGTGAATCATCAGGCAAGGTCTGAAGATTAGTTACGAGATAAAATGAAAGGCGGCGAAGATATGATGAATTGGGCGTATGGAGATTCGGCACCGAACACTTTTCGCAGATAGATTGAGGAAAAAAGGAAAATAAAGTGTTGGATTGTCAATATGGTTCTTGCTTAAGGAAAGATTGAAGGTGGAACGATGAATTATGAAATTATGCGCTAACTAAGGTACCGTGATTGAGGTTCGTGTCTCTGGCGGAAATTTACAGGCAATGGTGCAGGTGGTAATGTTGCTTCAGCTCGGCACCAGGTAGACCGTACCTTCTGCACGCGACGATTGGTGGGTCTACCTTAGGAGTTTATATGTGGCATACATGGATACATGGTAGGTACTAGCTTCACCTTTGGGCTCCCTCTCTCTAAGCTATGTACCTACATGGTACCTGCTATATGCTAGTGTCTGCGTAAAATACAACGCACGTACAATGCTAAACCATCGTTATTAGGATGTACCTGCCTCGCCCTATCTCCAGTGCCATACAGCGACCCCACCTTCAAAGGCTTGTTGCCATGTACAATACTATTATGTACTTGAACGCGTAACCAATCAGCTATTTGATCCAGTAAGGAAGCCACCGTTCTGGAAGCACTAGAACAATTCCCTACAACGCCCCATGGCACATTGGCACTGCTGTACTCCACAATATATAACGCTCCATCAAGACCTAAGTTGAGCTGGACCGAATTATCTGGAGATGAGTTAGGTTTTACAAGGATAATATGCCATAGCTTCAAAAGCCTCGATTTATTATAACTAATGGATTGTTGAGGAATGGCTAGGTGAAACGATAGAAGACATAGTCGTCACATTTCATAGTAATGTTGAGATCATTTGTAACTTTACGTCACTAAGCTAATGTGAACTTCTATACACATATCACCGTTATAAAAGGTTCAAGCCTCCTACCTAGGTGATTATTAATATTCCCATAAACATAACAACTTGTCATAAAAGCTTGTTGACACACATCGGAGATTTCTATCTCCTACCTCGGATCCTGGTTGAAAATCGCTGCCGTAATTCATACTCTTGTGTTCCTCAAACCGACCCAGAACTTTGATCCCGCAGAACTCGGGCTCTGTGCCACCCGAGATCTCGAGTACCCGTGATCCCGCGTGCATGCATGAGGCGAGGATAAAGGCTTTCCATGGCTGATTCTCACCCCTGATATCTTCTGTATCCGTTTCCAGTCTTATCAATTTAAGTCTCCATACACCTCCTTGTAAGTTCTGCTCTGCTAACAACCTGGGCCTATAAGGAGGCATGCCATATCTATGCTCGTCGAACGCGTATACTCTGATGTAATCATCATAACTTCCAGTGACAACGATAGAGTCATGTAATGAAACGCGCAAGTTGAGGGGGAGTATAGCAGTTACGCCAGCTCCGTGACCCTTGAACACAATCGGTGGATAGGAAGCCTCTATAAAATCCCCTTCAGCATCATTACGAGCCGGATAGTATACACAGTTCGTGGTAAGAAGCTTAGAGTCATCGCCTCCAGAAAATACTGCAAACTTCGTAGAATTCTCTTCCGAAGAACCTGCTTCGTCTGGGATGGGCCGAGTTGGCGTCAACGACGAAAATGCCACTGTCCAAGCCTCGAGAGTATGAGTTATCACAGGTCCATCGCAAGTTTTAGACGTGTCCCATAAATCAGTCACGCGCAAGATATGGACTTCGTAGTTGGAGGTTGTAACTGCCAGGAGCTCGGGGATATGTGGATGCCACAAGCACGACAGAAACAAAACCCCTTCATCATCACCAAGTGGCTTATGGGTGGTGATTTCTTTTAAAGAAGCTGAAGATTCTTCTAAAACGGAAAGGTTGAAGAATGAGAGGGTGCCAGTACTGGAAACCACAGCTAACACACTCGACCTCTCCCGGCTAGGATGAAAGTGAAGATCAAGGATAGCAGAAGGGTAAAGAACGGTTTGTAAGTGCTTTCTATCCAATGGTGAATTCGATATTAAATTGGAACAATGTAGATAAGTGGGTATATAAGGTAGCTTACACGTCTGCAATATCTGCAATATTTAACAACTTGAAGAGAACAAGACTGCCATTGCGAGTCTGGGTCTTTTTTATTTGCTGCGGCTCATCATCAGCTTCGGTGGTCATATCTGCATCCGCCTTATCCTTGTCTTCTTTTTGTAGGTTATATGTGCCAACGACGAAATAGTCCGGGTGGCTTGGACAAAACTCGATACAGCTTGGGGGAAGATCGAGTGTTAGTGATTTCAGAGGCGTAATGCCACGTCCCTGCACGTCCATGACGTTTTTATCAGGTTTTTCTACCGCACGGATATTCGTCAACGGAGAATATGTCAGCAATTAGCGTTATCGACCTTGAGAAGAAAATGCTCGTCAATTTTTGAAGTTGTTTTTGCTTTTTTTTTTTTTTTTTTTTTTTCCTTTTTGCTACTATGTATGTAGAGCAAATAGTGGAGATATACACTAAAATAGTGGGGCACCAGAGCTGCATGCCGGTTCTGAAGTTATGAAGGGCGGTTCGGAATCATCCCCGCTGAATAAACCCTGGAGCATAGCCCTTCTAGCTATTGGACCCGGTCCAATTAGCGCCCGAGCGCCCGGTTCCCGTGCTGCAGACCTGCAGACCTGCAGACCTTGCGGCCCAGTTTGATGTTCCTCTTATGGAAAAACCGTGGTAACAAACGGACGAGCTATGCTCCCTGACTGCAAGAACGAGGGGAGTCGGGAACATTTGGACTGGCAAGAGCACATCGATCACAAGTAACCCCGGTCTCATAGTGCAAGGACTTTTGGATTTTCGACTAACTTATTAATGTTGATTTTATGTTTCCAATATTCTAAGCCTGACTCGTATCATTGACAATTGACTTCTTACATTGAGTACCTAACCTACCTAACTTAATTCAAGTTCTACCCTCCCCATCTTTTTCTACTAGATAACTACGCGATATTTGTTCTGAGCCTTCTAATCATCTTCTACTTCGCTATTCACATAGTAGGAGTTGCTATTTACCAAAATAACGTACCTAGGTACACACCTGATCTGTTTTGAATTACAGTTATGAGTTCCGAGGACTCAGATTTCTATGGTGGAGACATTCGGTCTATTTTAACTGATGCCAGGTTACTAATTAACAGCTCTAGGCGACGACGAAGTTCTGGCAGACCTCAAAGCCAAAGTAAAGATATTCGACGTTGAGACTTGGTGGGAACAATACCAAGCTATTGATACACCGCTCAAGATGCAGGCGGAAAAGAAGGAAGCTATCGATATCTCTCACCTACATAACCCGTTTGCTAAACTTAAGAACGCTTGGCAACTTACTGAGACCATTGAAGAGTTCGTCCAACGTGTACCACCTGCAACAACAGACGAAACCCCGGAAGACCCTTGGATCTGGGTGTGTAATCCATATATCCCACGCAAGAAGAAGCATGAAGCAAGTAATCAAACCATCCCCGGCGGCGAAGATGAAGCGCCCGAAGAGGTTGGAGCAGACCTGCCAAGTGTAGTTGAAGGTGGGATGGCAAGACTACATCTTGCCTCGGAATTCATCGATGCATGCAAGAGATCTGGAAATCAGCCAAATATAATCACCCGAGAGTGCCAGAAGGCAGGTATGGATGCGGCTAAAGATATTCTCAATCTCGCAAGGGCTCTGCGTGTAAGATGCGGCAAGGTCAGTAGTTCACCTCGTACGAGCACATATTTGAGCAACTATTTCTGATTCACGCCAGTGGATGCTCTTCTGTTCTGTCCCCAAAGTCAACGAGGTCTGGGAGATTGTCGCCAAAGCTACGGCAAATAACGAACTTGGAATCGGTGCCAAGGTGGCGCCACGATCGACTACTGATAAGAGGAACGCCCGCCTCATCTGTGTTTACACCGCCGATTTCTCTGATACGCAGGACGTGAGGAGAGTGGCGGAAAGGCTAAAGCAGCTCGGACTTATTCAAGCTAGGGATCGACCAATATACTACAAACCAGGTAAGTCTATCAACAATCCGAACAGGATCTCACAAGATGATGCTTACCAGATTAGATGTGTATACTTACCTAGGCATAGCACGAGGCAATCCTTGGGAGATAAGGGCCTCTATATACGACAGCAAGTCTATGCTTAAGAAAGCTTAGAGCGAGAAAAGAAGGCTATAATCGACGAAACTAGATAAATAAGGGCTCTCGCAGAAAATAGTTGAATTTGTCGATACCCCTTACCACTGGGAGCTCGCTTCATGCATACCTAAATCAAGAGACTTTGAGGAGTACAGGCACTAATCTGAGTGTGACCCAAATTGGATCTCAATGCTTACTTGCTGCCCCTTTAACGCCGCTAAATGCATCGACATCCCATGCTAATGCCATCCAAATTCCGCAAGCTGGTTTCCTAACATGCTCTCGTGCATCCTCTGGTCTTTTGTAATAGACCGTCAAGAGATTCATATATCGCCCGCGGGTCACACTCTAAGTTCCACGTCCGATCCCTACACCGATGCGACCCATCCCGCTCCTAGTCAGGTTGCTGGCCAGCGTCGAGGTCTGCCGACTTTAAGAGCAATACGAGCCTGTAGGCGCTATTGCCATTCAGGTAGTACCGATGGAGCTTCTTCGATCGTAGAAACCCTAGCCTCTCGTATAGCCGCATAGCTGGTATGTTTGTTTCTTCCGTTTCCAAGACGATTTCGTCGGCGTGGCGCTCGGCCATCGCATCGATTGCCATCCTTACTAGTGCGGTTGCTATCCCGTGGCCCCTGAAGGCAGAGGACACGGCGAGCATGGCTATATAGCCTCGATGGGTCGGAGGGGAGTGGGACGCATGGTGTTCGAGCTTGCAAATGATAACGCCCATAAGAGATTTATCGACGGGATTGAGGGCCTAGTGGCAGGATGGTGAAGAAATTAGTAAACACGCTGGAGCGATGGAAAATAGTACACGTGCTGAGGCTTACCATATAGCACAGGTGAGCCCATTGGTACAGGAAATATCGGTAGACATATATGCTATATGGCTCGCTGAGGTCCTTCGAAATCAGGGCCCGGATAGCGGGTAGATATTTTTCCTCCAAGGAATGTTCGTATTGTATATATAGAAGCTCCCCGGGAAGCTCTTTGGCGCGCTCTATTTCCATAGCTTTTTCTACAAGTCGCGGGGTATGAAAGGTGTAGTGTAGTGGTACCGAGTAATCCCCAAGAAGTTCGAGCGCCGCTATCGGTAGTTAATCGTCCGTCAAAGGTTGGAAATTTAGTATAATACGGGGTTAATAAGGAAGACAAATGTCCCAAAGGTAATTCATAAAGGCGCGCCGTTGAGAAACCAGGGAGTGAGAGGCGTTATGATGGCTTGATACACCAGGAGAAAGAGCCGTGAAGTTGACTAAGACGGGCAGGTCGTCCGTTACAGTAATAAATTAAGACAATTAAGACGAAGCCGACCAAATAGTCAGATCAGACGGGGCCCGCTTTCACATGCAAGCTAAAGAATTTATCTTCATGTACTGGGTTACAACGGGGGGAAGGAGGGGACCTTTTAGAGCTGACCTCTCTAAGAAAGGAATAGTATCCGCGGGGCCGCCCGGTTTGAGTTTAGATGGGGATTAAAAAAATGCAATCCATGCTTGTCATGCAGCAATGGTACTAAGGCCACCGAACTCCCCGAGAGAGCGAGAGAGCGCTACTTGGCTACCTAACGGTCTGAAACGTTTTGAACCTGCGGCCAATCTAGACCCTTGATTGGTCAGTGCTTGAAGGAAGGCAGCACATGGTAAGGTGGGGTGTAACAATGGCCCACTATCCAAATGGACTGACGTCAAAAAAATGTTACCAGTTCACTTTTCACTTCTAGGTATCATTCTGTTTAGGTAGACTTTCAAAATCAAAAGTTCCCGCACCTGCAACAAAATTTGGTGCCGTTGATCAGGTACCGACCTTTTAAACTTTCAACCATGAACGACTCGCGACCCTAGCAGAGCAAAAACGTTGTTCCCACCTCTCACCCCAGGTTTTCCATACCGCTTGGTAATACGGGTAGCTGACGTTGCTCGCTTGGTCCTCATTTATCGTCGATCGCGCTCCATCCCTACAGGCTACAGCACCACCCACCTACGGTTCCGTGTCCGATTTCTGTCTCCCCCACCATCCACTTTTGCACACCGAACTTTTTCTGCTCGGTCATGTAGGCCTGTCCGACGATGGCTTCCACTCTCAGACGCAGGGCGCTTGGCGCCGATAACTCATCCGAGTCTTCATCGTCGCCGGCGCCGACACCGAGAGACGAAAGTCCGGTGAAGCCGACGGATAAACTTACGATCGTACACGAGCACAAGCCGAAGATGCGCAAGCGGCGCAATACGTTTATTTTCTTAATGGGCAGCTTGTTTGGTCTCATAGCTGCTGGCCTCCTGGCGAAGAATAATGACTTAATTGAGCTTCCGGAGATTGGCGAACTTAGTATGGATAGTTTTCTTGACGTGCTGCCAGCTGGTCTGGTTAAAGATATGAGGGACCTGATGGTATGTCTCCGCCTTCAAAAAGAGGGCCCGACTCGACTAATAATCTCCTCGATCCGTAGAAAGGCGAGCGAGACTTCGTTGATAGCTACGATTCCTTTTCCGTAGGGCTGAAAGCGCGGTCCGAAGGACTCAAGGTCCATCATCCCGTCATCATGGTTCCCGGCGTCATCTCGACCGGCCTCGAATCTTGGGGGACTGCTAACATCTCTCGTCCGTACTTTCGAAGGCGGCTTTGGGGTAGCTGGACTATGATGAGAGCACTAGTCCTAGACAAGGAGATATGGAAGAAGCATATTATGTTGGATAAGAAAACTGGGTTAGATCCGCCAAATATCAAATTAAGAGCTGCGCAGGGCTTTGACGCGACGGACTTTTTCATTACGGGGTACTGGATCTGGAGTAAAATCGTGGAGAATCTGGCATCTCTAGGTTACGACCCGACCAATTCGTTCACAGCCGCTTACGATTGGCGCTTATCGTATCAAAACCTCGAGCTTCGAGACCAATACTTTACGAGATTAAAAAGTTATGTGGAGCTGGCGCACGAGTTCTCCGGTCAAAAGGTGGTTCTTACGTCCCACAGTATGGGTAGCCAAGTTCTATTCTATTTCTTCCATTGGGTAGCATCTCCGCAAGGTGGTAAAGGCGGTGACGATTGGGTCGAGAAGCATGTCGAGGCCTGGATCAATATTAGTGGATGTATGCTGGGTGCGGTAAAGGATGTGACTGCTATTCTCTCCGGCGAAATGCGCGACACGGCGCAGCTGAACGCTTTTGCGGTATACGGGCTTGAGAAATTCCTTAGCAAAGATGAACGGGCTGAAATATTTCGTGCCATGCCAGGCATATCGGCGATGTTACCGCTTGGTGGAGACGCAGTCTGGGGGAACTTAACATGGGCGCCGGATGACAAGCCAGGGCAGAGGACCTCGTTTGGCTCATTTTTAAACTTCCGTCGTGGTCTTAATTGGACCACGCCGGATCAAAATCTCACCGTCAGCAACGCAATACAGTATTTATTCGACACGACCGACGACTGGTATCGCGATCAAGTAAAGAAGAGCTTCTCTCATGGCGTGGCTCATACCACCGCCGAGGTGGAAGCTAACGAACTTGACAGTCGTAAATGGGTCAATCCTCTAGAGACGAGGTTACCCTTAGCTCCAAGCTTGAAGATTTATTGCTTTTACGGCGTGGGGAAGCCCACTGAGAGAGCGTACTATTATCGCAGCCCCGAATATCCGAGTCTTACAAACCTCAACGTCACTATCGATACAGCACTGACCATTGACGAAATCGATCACGGCGTAGTCATGGGGGAGGGCGACGGGACAGTTAATATTCTAAGCAGCGGTTACATGTGCTCCAAGGGTTGGCGCATGAAGCGGTATAACCCAGCAGGCGCAAAGGTCACTGTGGTAGAAATGCCTCACGAACCCGAAAGGTTCAATCCTCGCGGAGGGCCGAATACAGCAGACCACGTGGATATTCTGGGACGGCAGGCGCTTAATGAATTAATACTGCGCGTTGCAGCTGGGAGGGGACCGATGATTGACAATTATATCGTTAGTAATATTTTGGAATATGCGGATAATGTTCAGATTTATGAAGAGGAGGATAAATAAGATAGGACAAGGGGAAAGGTTAGAATTGGGCTTGTAAAAGACGGCTACAGCAAGTAGGCAGACAGGCATGGTGAAAGTAATGAATGGATGGAGAAGAGATGTACATATAAGAACGGTGTATTATATCATACTGGGACGATACCTTACGTATATATGTCCCGATTATATTGCTCCCCGCGGGAAAAGTTGGCAGTTAAAGTAGATAAATCTTAGCTAGAAGACGCTTTACTTTAATGATATAGAGAGGGTTAGGGATGCATATGTATGAATATGCAGAAAGGCGAGACTTGACTTGACTTTTTCGAATTTCGCAGGATCGCTGAAATATATTGTAAAGATCGCTGGCTATTACCAGTCTCATATACGAAAGCCATCTACCTACCTAAAGTATGCTTGAAAGTGAAGAAAGGAAGAGGCGGATTTAAAAAAGGGTGGGAATCCCTAGCGTTGGTGTAGCACAGGCTGCTACTGCTGCTGTAACTATAGCTACACGTGCTCAACACGTGATCTCCATAATCTTAAACTTGCGATACGTACCTCCTGGCTTTACAATTAAATCACAATTACAACGTCACAAACCAAACGCCTCTTTTTTACACGGGCTGAATCAAAGCAGCAAGTATTCCTTTACTTAATTCAATATCAATACCCCACACGTAAGCCATGGATTCTTCCACAAAGAGAAAACAGCCCTCCTCAAACGGGTCCGAAGGTCGTCCTATCAAAAAAAGCAAAGTAAGATCATACAACCATCTCTAATAGACAGGTCACATAACTTATCATTTCGTAGGGAGGTAGCAATGGCAGGTGGCAGACGCCTCATCAGAAGGCCAAACTTGAGGCCATCAAAGGCAGGGGCCTAGAAGTGGGTGACATGGGAATTTGGACCACCTGTGTAAAAGGCAAGGAGCGACAAGCCTTGGAAGAAATGATGGATCTTTGCGAAGAGGTATTCTCGATTCTTCAAACAATCTTGACTTGGTCTGCAATACTCAGAATATACCCTTCTTAGTACGGTGAAAAGCTATACGGCATCAAACGCGAAGACCCCGCCGAAGGCAAGGAAGATGAGGAAGAGGGGAAGGATGACGATATCGAATCGTCTATCAAGAAGGAGGTCCAGGAGATGAAACCCGCGAGCAAGCCTAAGGGGTCGACCTTCGAGCCCATGCGCATGGACCTCGATTGCTTGCTCTTCATACGGACGAAGCCGCCTGTCGACCCCGTCGCGCTCGTCCAGCACATCTGCTGGGACGCGAAGAAGATCACCGATAAGTCGCAGCGACGAGCGAGATTTATCAATCGATTCACGCCGGTCACGTTGACTGCGAAAGCTACCGAGGCGGCCATCGAAGAGGTCGCGAAGAAGGTCTTGGCTAAGCACTTTCAACTCGACGGCGAAGACGACGAGAAGACCGAGGACCCTAAGACAGACGCTTATTCGGTGCGCTGACCCCCATCGATTTATATTGCTAGGTACGTGTGCTTGCTAATAGCTTGAGTTTTATAGTACGCTATTCGCCCCAGCTGCCGGGCGCATAACACGCTTAAGCGCGACGACGTTATCAACAAAGTCGCATCGTTCATCGCGCCGCGTCACAAGGTCAACCTATCGTGGCCAGACAAGGTCATTCTCATCAACATCTATCGGGTATGTGCTCATCCCAATCTTTCCGCCCTGCCCTCTCCGCTCGTCCTTCCGGCCCCCTTCTAAAAGGTCAAAAACGTAACCAGCTAACAACCACAGACGTTCTACGGCATGAGCGTCGTCGACGGGGACTGGGAGTCCCTGAAGCGGTTCAATCTCCACGAGATCTACCTGGCGACGCTAGGGCCCGACGAGAACGAGAAGAAGACGGAGAAGAAGGATGGGGATGAGATCGCGCAGGAGGAGGTTCCGGGGACGGAAGAGTCGGAGGACTAGAGTTGGCTCCCGCCCAGCATGTCTACGGGACTGCCGAATCGTGTGCACTTTCGCAAGTGCTCCGACAGCACAGGAGAGGAGAGGACCAGTCAGAATGATGGTTCTTTGCTTTCCTAGGTACCTATGTGCTTCTTGGGTTCATAGGGGCCTTGGATTGCGTTGTCCGCAGCGATATGTGTATAGAGAGAGATAGGAATTAGCTCCTCGTACTAACTAGCGGACCCCCTTGGTCGTACAGATGTTATGCCTGTCTATATCGGTGCAACCCCCGTCCCCTGGTTACTAGTTGGGTTCCCTTTATTACAGCGATATAATAGATTTCCACAGCAAGCCTTCTCTCCGTGGCCAGATCGTCGTATCATATTCATTAGGTTAAGTACCCATATCAATATCCACACATGTAGTAAGTCGCTGACTATAACCCCCCCTTATATACCTGCATATCTAAACCAGTATCCTTAAGTTTATAACCCGCCCATCCAATGCAATGTAGAACCGAGTATAATCAACCTAGGTATGTACATAAAAAAAAATAAAAAAAAAAATAACACGCCACCCGCCCATCACGGTGCACCGCGTATATCTTCGTATTTCTCTATCGACTCATACACTTCCTCCTCCTCCTTTATCCTCACTCCTATTTCTGCATTAAACCCAGACCCAGAGGTAGAAGTAGAGCTATCCCCTTCCCCCTCCGCCTTAGTCTTCTTAACAGGCCACGCCTCCACATTCGCACTAGGTCGCCTCGCCCTCTTCCCCATCGAATCGACCTCCTCTCCTCCTCCAACCCCAAACCCAAATGGAACCTGCCCTCCTCCTTCGACCTCACCGAGCCGCTTCAGCGTCGCGGCAAGCCGTCTGCGCGCCGCGATCTCGCGGTCGCTGCTCGCGGGGCCGGGGCGGTAGAACTGCTGCACTACGCCGACGGTCGCGTGGTAGCACTCGTACAGGAGGAGGCGCGCGGAGGCGGTGTCCGGGTCGTCGATGGGGTCGGCTGGGGAAGAAGAGGAAGAAGAAGAAGGGGGAGGAGGAGGAGGATAGGGGAGGGAGGGAGAGTGGGAGTGGTAGAAGCCGCGCGAGAAATCGGTCGAAGGACCTTGGCTGAAGATTTCGGCGAATAGGGGGTCGCCGAAGACGACGTTGCTCCAGTCGCGGAGGCCGGTGACGGTGATGGTTTGCTGCTGCTGCTGTTGTCGTTGTTCTTGGTGGTGGTGGTTCTCTGCTTCGTGACGTTCCGACCCTTTTTCTTCGTCACCTTTGTCCTTATCCTTGTCTTTGATTAAACTCTGCTTCGAAGTCCGCGATACTAATACGTTCAAGTCGTCGCTCGCGTCTAGTATTACCAGTCTGGCGGTAGTTACACCATCTAGGAGGTAGCTTAGTCTGTGGAAGTAGTTTCTTATTGGCTCGTAGCTGATTGTGACGGCCATATCTTCCGCATCTCGTAACACGCTCTCCAGGAGAGAGTGGAAAGTTTGTTTCCACGTTCTCGAGTTACGAAGGCCGAGGTTGGCTAGTTGCGCCGCGTGTAAGTCAGTAGAAGGTAACTGGGGACTGATGACTGCCGTAGCTGGTCCGAAGAGCCCGTTCGGTGACACGAAACTCGAAAGTTGTCGTACAAGTTGGCCTTTCTGAAAGTCTACGGCCTGTCTCTCGGATGTCGTTAAGGGCATGGGAAGCTCGCTGATAGTAACCCCTCTCGCTGGCTCGAAGATGTTGAAGGGGGAACCTAATTCTACCGATGAAGGGACATGGGCAACGACGACGGGAAGAAACTTGAGCATATCCTGTCTCGAGTTGAATTCTTTCTTGGAACTGATCTCTGGTTTACCCTCCCCTGCACGGGTTTGAGCGTGTTGATAGAGGCTAACATCCCCCTGGGTTGCATCTTGAGCCTTAATGGGAGATTCTAGTATTCCTTCGAGAATCCACTTTGTTACGAGCGTCTCTGAAAGATTTAAACTTCTCTCAGACCGAAGTAACCTCAACGTTGGAGGTGGTGGGAGGCTGAGAACTAACGCTCTGCCATCCGACATCTTAACACTGAAAAACCTTAGGAGTCGACAAGACGGCAAAGGGCTAACAGACTCGACGGTGAAAGTTGGCAATGCTTTCTGAATTGCTAAGCGCATCGATTCGAGTGGATGGAGTCGATCCATGGCGGCTGTGGGAGATGAGCTCTGGGCTCGTGGAACAGGGGATATTTTGTGGCGTGAAGAAAGCCATCTTGTAGAACCAAATAGGCCGGGTACCTCGAGGTCCCCTTTGTATGAATAAGCTTGAGGAGCAGGAGGCTCGGTAATGTGGAGTGAATGAAAATTACCACCAGGGCAGACGGGGCAAGGGGCGGTCGGTGCTGCTAAGGCTACCCTTGAATTTGGGTACATAACTTGTATTTGTAGCATATGCTTTTCTATAGGGTGGAAATCCTATAATATGGACAAATAATGGCTCAAAGTAGAAGGTTGAGACGGGTGCTTGCTCTTCGGTGAACGATAGGAATACTCAATGAAGACCTACGCCGAGACGAGAACCTACTTGAATAGACTCGGTGGTAAGTTCCTGGTCCATACAGCTTGGCTTAACAACTCCTAGATCTGCAGATATTGGCGTCTTAGATATGTAGACTTCTCTTAGATGACTCTGCGTATCAAATAAACAGAATAATAAAATGAGACCCTAAGGAGTGGGTAATATTGTTGATAAAAGATATTAGATTTATAAGAGAGAAAGGAAATCTTATGCAGTCAGTTGTCTCAGCAGAACAAGTTAGTAGACTAGACAAATGTTTGGCGAAGGAATCCGCAAAGTCATAGTGTTAAGTATTCAGTCAAGGGCAGAAAAAGCGGTATTACATGATACGATAGGTACTCAAAGGCGACAGGAAGACCTGATGGAGGCTAATATGAGATACAACAAGTCGGTTAACTAACGAATAAGGCGTGTTGGCCTAGCGAACTGGCGAACTGGCGAAGAGAGAGACATTGGATTCGCGGCTCAGAAAAGGGAACTAAGGTAAGATCAGGTAATACTCGCCTAAGTAAGGCGTGAATAGGTCAATAAGGTCAAAGGAAGTGGAGCTACGATCTCGAGTGGCTGCAGCCATGTACATAATAGGTCGAAATGGACAAAGGACATGCTATGGCTCAAAAGAGGGTGAAACGACCAAGTATGATGGGAAAGTATTCCACTCAAGGCACTTAAGGGTAATATCTATCCGAATGCCAAGGCGCCAGGCGAGAGATTCCAGACTTTCTCGAAGCCCGAGCCGGGTGGATTGAGAATTCCCACAACCGGGACCCTGGTTAGGTGCGGCAAGCGGGCTGAGAAATGCTCAGTGCTCAATGCTCACTTCATGGATGATGAGATGATGAGAGAAGCCCAGGCGGGCAGTTTGTGGGACTCATTTTAACGTTAGTCCCACGCTCCCACGCATTATGGTCGTTATGACCGTTATGACCGCTATATGACGCTGATGTTGGAAAGAAAGAAAAAAAACCGTGAGACGGAAAAGGCTAGGTAGGAAGGCTGAGCTGTCAGAAGGAAGACGGATTCGCATAGACAGCGACATAAGGGCCATTGGGTTTTGACAAGCGAAGTTGCATTGGCACGGTGGTTGTCTCAACGTTCATTGGAGTCGCGTACCAATCCAGCGGTGTGCGTAACAGAGTGCCACGAGGATAGCATCACGGTGTGCCTCATAAGAAAGGTGTAGAACTTAGAAGAGAGAGCAAGCAGGCAAGATACGAGCTTAGATCGAGTTGTGATTGGCTTATTAGCGCGTTGACCGGATTTGTTAGTTAAGAATTAGCCGATCAGCTCAGGTTCGGGTTCGCTACCTACTACCTGCTACATCCTACCTAGGAGAGATGTTGGTTTGATGTGTATTAGTTGTATTATTGAAGAGAGGATATAAGTGGGATGTAGCAAAAAAAAAAAAAAAAAACTTATGAGCGACGTGGGACTTTAGGAACTTTGGGTTTAGAAAAAAAAAAAAGGTTCAAGGTTGGCGGTTTGATTAAGCTACTACGTATGTGGTAGGTCGCGATCCAGCTAGCTTTTAGCGTCCACCAAAGCACCGCATTTACTGCATTACCAAACGGGCAGCGACCTAGAAATGTGAGAGTTGTGAGAGTTGTGAAAGGTAAGGTTAGAGTAACTACTACATAGCAGGTTAGTGTTATGTGAGGTACTATGCGATGTACTATGCGATGTACTACTACCGTACAACGTTCCCAGCATTGGGTAATGTGGATGATGAAGGTTGCATTAGCAAGCGAGACGGAGAATTTCTGATTGGTCGGCAGTAAGCGAAAATGGCTGAAAGCGGTAAGGTTCCGAGCCTTAATTATGGGTCGCACTCCGTTCCGCCCTTGCTCCTTAAGCCTCCTTTCTAATGGGGAATCGGCGAATCCTGTGGGGCCATGACCATTCCGACCCGATTCCTCACATCCTCACGTCCTCACATGAAATAAAAAGTAAAATACCTGTGATGTTGATCATACGTCGTAAATATATTCTACTACTACTAATAATAATGATAATAACAACAATAATTTTGCCCGTTCGACCCCTGTGCTGACTCTACAATTTCCATCATCAATATTGCCAATGCAGTCCCAGCATGCCAATCTGTCAATATGCGGGCAATCATCGAATAAATATCACCACCATGCCATCTCCAATTCCAAAAAAAAAAAAAAAAACCAAAAAAAAAACCACTTTCGATGCTGCAGGTATGCTCATGTAAGAGAGGTTGACGTCTCCCTTGACTTATCATATCTCCAACAATACCGATAGCCCGTGAACTTGATAAAGATGTCCACGGTCTCTCACATATATCTTAATTTACCGCCTTCGTAGCTATCTCAACATCAACCAATTACACGGAGAGGAAGCATGGAGATTAACATCGCGGATTACCGTCTAGTCTCTGCATGCAAGAACGTTCTACCCGTTAAAGGAAGCACCTACGCATCTTATGCGTGTGTATGTAGAATCCCACCCTGACCCGAGGCTGATCCGGCCCTGATCCGACCCTGATCTGGTCACCTACTACTGTACCTAAGGTATATTACATCTTTCGTAAATGCGGCATGCCGTCCCGGCTCCTTCGATGCAATGTTACGTGCGTGCCGACAGCACGGAATAGTCCAGACCTTCATCATCCCCACGGAGGTAATATATGCGTTATACGTACATATATGGCAGTTGGAAGGCTTCCGGCGTCAGCTATTTCTCGACTTTTTACTCGCTAGAGTACGCCAGGAGGTAATTTAAGTAGGTTAGTAACTTGTCATCTACCCGCCCCATTGCCGGCTCCTTTTCACGATCTTCTCACGGTTTGCAACCCGGATGCTTACTTCCCCTTTCCCTTGCTCCAAATCAATAAATAAATGGCGATTCTCGCAAGTAGCTAACCAACTTCGTGGCCCGCAATTCATGTAAGGTGTCGTCAATTTTTGCCGCAATAGGGCTTAGCGCGGCTGTGCCCTGGCCTGCTCGGTATAGAATAAGAAAAACCTCGTGTCAGAAGGGGTCTTTTTTTTTGTTGTTGCAAACGTGAACCAGTTCCTTTAACTCCTCAAGGATCTTCTTGCTAACTTGAAGATCCACCACAGCCTCTCTTGGGTAATCAAGCACGCTGCCATTTCCAACTCGGCATGTCCGTGTCCCGATTCCCTTACCTATTGCGCAGTTTTCGGTTTCAACTATGTTAAAGGCGGCATCAATAGGATCCGCAATTGAGCCGCGTAATTGCAATGGCTCAGATCTATCAGAATACTATAATAAGTTCTGTGTTCGCTTTTGCCCGCGCTGATCGTCACGTTACTTCGGCAAGTCCCTTGGAAACAGCAAGTATATTAATTGTTTTTTCCTATGCTCGTAATTATAACTCCACAAACATACGGTTGTTGTATAAGGGTTTGCCTCCTAATTACGTAGTAGAGTAAACAGCGTCATCATCTTTTCATATTGCTTACGCCTCTAGTATATAACAGGTAGTTAGGCGGTTCGGATTCCTCCGTAAATTGCAGAGCCCCAACGAAAGAGACAATCGATTTATCCCTTGCACTTGCACTTGATCCAAAACCGCGTTAAGCGTAAGTAATAGAATTTAACACGTAGACGTAGGGATTGCATAGAGGTTTGTCGTGTTGATGTAACATGCTAGTCTTGTATTTCTTGTTAAAAGTGATGGCACTGGCTGTACTTTCGTATAAAAGAGATATTAGAAAACAACCTGAGGTAACGCTGTCGGTTTGTATCTAAGTATCTTACGAGAGTTCCCGGGAGCCTCCAACGTGGTAAACTAAGATACCGAGCCTAACAAATGTTGAGCAAATCATATATCCTCTCTCGAATAGACGAGTGCGAGTATAAGCGGTTACGTCCTCCGATGGCAAAGACGCTATTGGCCTATGGCATGACATGCTTCTTCTTAACCCTGTATAAGTAGCCCTTCGATCATCGATCAAGTCAATGCAACCCCCCCCCTCAATGAACGACATCTGCATCGGAACCTTGAAACCATACGGTAATTTTAAGCGAAAAAGTCACCCTGCGTATAGCTACTGGCTAGGATGATGTATTTCCTTACATCCAAAGTCCCTTTATCAGGTCTTAGTCAGTGACATATTGTCCTGTTGTCCTCGCTAAGTTCGTGTATACTGATGATGATTCGGCTTTTCGTCCAATACCTGCCAGATGTAGAATTTCCTAGGTAGCTTGTAGCGAACCGAAGAATATTATCTGGTCTCGGGGTTTAGTTAGTAGTGAATTTGATTACCCCTGGATATGAGGATGGTTACATCCCGAACCTAACCTCCATATCGCCTAGGATATTAACTGGCATATTGGCATCATTGGGCTCTTTTGCATGGAAGCTCGAGCTCAGCTGTCAAGGACTTCACCTTCTTCGGAATAGTCTAATAAATCCACTCGAGTCTTGCAGCACTCGGTACAAATCAGATTTCAGCCTCAACAGAAAAAATTCCTTGGCCATGCTGGCCAAGTTGGTCTCGATCGTCTTACACATCGGTGGAGATACCTCTTTAGGGTATCATTCAAAGCTTGCGAGTATTTCTATGCATGACCCCATCTCGTCACCTGTAAAACCGTAGTCGAAGCCCTTGAACAAAGCTCATATAGATCCTATTAGCCTTGGTAAGCATACCTAGGTGTGGGTATATTCTCCATACGTCCGCTTCGGTATTACGTTGCATCTGAATGGAATCTTGACAACGTGGGGCCATTGAGCATATTGTTGCAGCACTTGAGCTTTTAAATGGCTCAAAGAAGCATACCAAGTCGAGCATAGTTCCAGTTATCGACACATCTTGCAGTAACTACATGATACTATTGCAATTCACGAGCACGTTAGACTTGACTAAAGCCCACTACCTTAGGTACCTAGCCATCATCGAGGTATGCGAGTACGTAACAACATGAAGTACCTTTAAACTTGCGGCGATCTTCAACAAGTCATGGTAAACCCCCGTCGTCTCCCAAAGCTTCGGTAACCACTTGGTAGCACGTGCGAAAAGGCAAACAAGAAACAACCCGCAAGTGAAGTGGATACGAGTCCCAAGATCCAGAACTAGGTACGGTCCGGGAGATTCGCAAATCGACCATAGATAATACATTCCTAGATGAGATCTCGAAGAGAAAGAGGCAATCAACTTAACCATGCTGGCTTTTAGTACGCTGCTAAATTAGTACAGTCCACTCGTCCGGTACCTTTCCAAGCTTTTTGGAAATTTAAGGGGCTTCGGCGGCTCGGTGTTATAGCCTGCAGGGAGCATTCAGCCGCTCGGCATTCGGTATCTCCCTACCTACAACTATAGTAGGGACTTTGGGTATTGAATAATTAGAGCCTCTTAGTTATTAGTATCGACGACATTATTTATTACCCTATTACTTATCTAGAATGGCGGTCACTACAAGGAGTAAGCGTGAAAAAAGGTAGAGTGAAGCTGTCATGCTCACCCTCGGTCGCCGTCAAAATCTATGATTTCCAATACTTCTAGTTCGAGGGATATTTGGTAGGAGGGAGTGAGCTGCAACTACGGTCTCCGGAGATACTAGCATACTCCCTTTCACCCGTGGCTATAGGCTCTGAAAACTTCAGATACCTCGGACCGCTGAAAGCTTATTCAGAGCATATGCAAACTAACGGCGACGTGAACTGGCAAGGAAAAAATAGCGGTTTCCGCTAACAAGGCTTCGGGAGTAGATCCGGGTTGGTTTGTTTTATATCCGCACCCAACGAATGAATGAGCCCGACCTTACAATCTTGCCATGTCGCCCTCATGGACATAGGACTGACTAAATAATAGGATAGCATTTCGGTCTAGTACTATGATGCGAAGCTTTAAGACTTTGCTCTACTTCGCGATACAAGCAAAACATCAAGGAAAGATAAGTCGTTATAAGACATAACCGCATACTTGAACTACCAGGGCAGTTGAAAGCGTATATGGAATGAACTCAGTGCCATTACCTATTACCTAGCTAGATACCTAGGGATACTGTAAGGGTACAATCGCTAGGCAATAGGTTTGCGTGAGGAAGACGTCCCACCCCCTTTATTCTTAAAAGGGGTAACTATACCTGCTTTTGCCCAGCTACTAAGTCATTTTAGAGACGAACACGACCTCCTAAGCTGTGTCGTCCTACTTACCATTTACCAGAGTTCTTTTCATTTTGATGCTTGAGAAACCGTGTCCTTTTCTTACCATGAACGAGAGTCCACTCTCATGTTCACAGCCACTCATTACCAGACACTCAATTTTCAATTATGACCGGCGTTAGGGATCATAATACTAACACCCCATCGTAGACGTAATTATACAACACATACCATCCTGCCTTTAGAGAGCGGCGCCCCGATTACCTACCTAAGGTACCTAGATATCAAACAACCGTGATGTTTTACCAAAGCCGAAAAAAATGGGTATACTATATTACTTATGACGCTGAAAGACTATTAACTCGCACCCTCGTATACCCTTCCTCTCGCAACCGATCCTCAAAGCTCCGACCAAGCGCCTCGTCTCTAATAATCACCGTGAACACAACCCGGCTGGGCAACCCCTCAAGCGGCGCCACGATCTTGCGCATCATGCGGTACCACTCGTCCTCCTGGAGCGGGTGCTCGAACGCCAGCACGCGGATCGTCAGGCGCCGCAGGCCCGTCATCGTGCCCACGACGGCGTCGCAGATCTCGCCCCAGCTCTCGTTGTGGTCTAAGGGAGACCCCGCCGCCGCTTTCTCCTCGAACCGCGCCCAGTAGTAGAAGCCTGACCAGTCCAGCTCGACCGACCGCACGGCCGAGAGGCCAGCCGGAGGCGAGAGCAGCAGGAACCGGTAGAACCCCTCCATCCGCTCGAATTTGAAGTGCCGCTTGTATAAGATGGCTAACGCTTCCGAGTAGCTAGATAAGTTGTGTCGTCGCGTCAGCAATCGATTAATTGATAGATCAATTTGTTTCTCTTCATGTGGAATTTTCTTGAAAAAAGAAAAAAAAAAAAAAAAAAAAAACCTACATTCGCTTGCAGCTGAGCAGCGGCGTCAGCAAGTTAAACTCAGCCGTCACATCGTCCGCCAAGAACCGTCTCTCGGCCCCGACAGCCCTCCAGAGCGGCTGGTAATTGCGCCTCCGATTAGCATCCGCCTCGTCGAGCCTCGCCTGGTCGCGCGGGAGCACCACGTGCGCGAGCTTATTCGTCTTGCGGAGGATGCACGCGTCGTCGCCGCCGCCGCCGCCGCCGAGCGCGTACTCCCAGATCGCGAGCCGGATCTCGGGCGGCAGCCGCAGGAGCAGGCATTGCTCCTGGTCCGAGTACGGCACCGCGGCGCCCGCGAGTCCCAGGTAGCCCGCGAGCCGCGACGGCGCCCATCGGACCCGCCGCCAGGCCTCGGTCGGCGAGCTCGGTATCCAGCTGCTGCCCGCTCCTCCCTCCGACGCTTTCTGCTCGGGAATCGTCCCCCGCCGCCGCTGGCTGCGGATGTCCCTCCACTCGTAGGAGTACCGCGCGCTGGGGTGGAGACGACCCATGGTTTCCGGTCTGTAGCCTTCTGTTACGCCGCAATGCAGCAGCATACAAGGTTGGGTTAGGCACCTATGTTAGGTAGGTATGGGATTCTTATTGCGCTAACGTTCTTTGCGGGGGGGGGGGGGGGGGGGACAAGGGGGTAAGGTATTCGGAACCTTGTCTGTTCTCTCTTGCTTTTTTTCTTTCTTTCTTTTTTTTCTTAGTTATCTGAATACCTAGGTATTAAACAAACAAACACACCAACGTCAAGGAGGTAAGCACGCAAGCAAGCAAAGCAAAGAAAAACAAGCTAAAGAAGTAAGAATATAAGCGCTAAACGTCCATTAAATCACCTCCTCCTCCTAGGGTAGTTTATATATCTAATAAGAACATATTTTTTACCTGCTTGTTTCAGTAAAGGGGGTATCGGGCCTTTACTGATTAATAATGATTTGCGGATGTTTAGGAACGTCCTGAGTTGGCTGAGGATATCACTGGCCGAAGAGGAATAACTACACCCCGCACACGATTGGTTGGTCGACTGGCGTCGCATTCCCAAGCTATCTTGACGTACATTGACGCACAGCTCGTACAGCTTGCACAGCTCTCACAGCGCCCTTTCACGTCACGTTGTACTATGTAACATCGGCCTCACCACATTCTCGCATTTTTGTACCCTTCAAACGCTGCATTTACTCATACGGCGTATATGAGGCATGGGCATGATATACTTCTTCATGCTCAATGACATATAGTATCGCTACTGTGAAAATCAATGCTTACGCCGATGTAAAGTTCGGAATATACGATTGCCTAGAGACAACCGAAAAGCAGCCAAAAAAAAGCCACATCTCTAAAAGAAGGCCGCCAAACCAACCCCGTCAATACCAGTACCTTAGGTACCTTATCTTGATTTAGAAAGCCTCGAGGCTTAAACGCCAGGCCGTGACACAGGAATACCTTGTCCAACTCCAACGGGGCCCGTCGGGCACTGTGTGTTCGTGGGGAAGGGTGGGAAAAAGCTGTTAGGATTTAAGCTTAATCTCCGACCCAGAAATTCTATAACAAGGGTTCGAGGCTTCGAATCTTATATGAAAAAGGCAACTTCTCCAATTCTTAAGTAGGCGTTTAAAACTTTTCTTAATTTTATTTATTTTTTTTTTCCCCTTTCTCGTCTCTCCTGCTCAATAAAGAATCCGCGTATCATCGGGGGGCGGTTCGTATGCACCCATTCCCTAATTAGGCACTTGGCGTTTAAGTTGTGAGTCAAAGCCTCAGTTTATACGACGTGACGCAAGCGAGCGAGCGAGTAGGAAAGCAATGCAGCTTTTCGTAACGAAGAATTACGAACCTGAAGTTACGATTTATTCCTTTGCCCCGGGGTGAGAAGGGGGAAAGTAAACCGGATTTACGACGGTCTTTAAGCCAGACACATGAAGCGTCTAAAATACATAGCAAAAGGAAGACCCTTCGCACTTTAATACCTAATACTCAACTGACTTTTACAATCGACATCCTTCATATCTACCTAGACCTACCTGATACCCGACACCTAATATATCCAAGACTCTCGTCACCTTCTAGGTGATCAGTAAGTAGGTAGTCAAAAGAGACTCGAGGATTATCTCAGCAACTCGACCTGAAATCCGGGGTAGGACTTATACGTGTAACGCAAAACACACCAATGAGCCTTCGTAGCAAATGCTAGCACCATTTTTACGTTACATTCTACCGGCCTTAGTGCGGGATTTCCCTAGTATATATAGCAAGGTGTCATGCCGGACCTGTAAATTACTACAACTCTTGCTGGCTTCAGATGCGGAGCTGGTCTTGATGTTGGAAGGACGGGAAACGGAATGCCGCTTTGCGATTCTCATATTGTAGGCAATACAGTCTCTGAAAACGAAGTCAACGAAATTGCTTCCATACATCACTCATCTCTGTGCTATTCTATGCTATGATACATTATATCTCGTCATGCTATGTTTCATTATAGAGTTAAAGCACTTTATAGCTTTTCCCTTACGCTGTCTCTATGGTATGGATGGTAGAGTGCTTAGGTACCTAATAACAGTACGATGTATTCAAAAATCTATCTCTTCCCCCTTTCTCATTGCTCTATACACCCAAGCTATATGCCTTAGGTAGATACCTGCCTAGGTACCCAAACATTCCCTCCTCTTCTCCTCTTCACCTTTTCCACTTCTCCACCGCTTACGACAGCAAAACCCTAATCTCCCCTGTAGTCCTAGGGAACACAGCTCTCAGCCCGGTCCTCTCCTCTCCCTCCTCCCCAGCCTTTTCCCCAGCCGCCTCGTCCGCCGCGACGAGAAGCTCCTCGACGTGCTCGAAGTCGGCGCAAAACCGATCCGCCGCCTCCTCCGTGACCTCACGCGCGAGCCTCGCATCCTGGAGGTTCTTCACGTTCTCCAACGCGTCCATGACGGCCGACGGCAGGAAGTCGTCTAAGCCCTGGGCCGCGCGTGCCAGGGCCTCCGGCTGGAGCTCCGGGAGCGAGGGGAGCTTGGCAACGTCTTCGGGGCGCGCGTCGGAGAGGGGCGATAGAGCCGCGAATAAAGGCGAGAGGGAGGATTCGGCGCGGAAGAATGCGTATTGGCTCTCAACGAGGAGGGCGCTATGTTCGGCGATCGCGGAGCGCAGGTGCTCGAGCCGGGCGCGCGTGAAAGATTGGAAGGGCTCGATAACTGCCTGGGCGGCGAGGAAGCAGTTTATGAGGAATATGGAGTTAGAGGGCGGGGAGATGGTTTTGGCCATGTTGGAACAGCCGGCTAGGAAAGGATCAAAGGACTCGGCTAGGATAGGCTCGAAGTCTGCCTCGCGATCGCCGTCTGCAGCTAGCGATGTTTCGTAGGTTTTCATAATCGCTGTTAGCTGTTTTAGGCATTCCTGTAGGAACTCGGGCGGCCCAAGGTCGGACGGCGTGTGCTGGAATTCGCCCTCGAGGGTTGTGATGTGGTCGCGCATTAGAGAGCGGAATTGCCGTAGCGCTTCTGCTTCTAGGTTGTTCATCGATTGTAGTAGTACCGAGTCCTCGCCAAGTAGCTTAGAAAATGTTACGCGGTAAAAGCTGAGCAGGTTGGCTAGCTTGTATGCTAAGATGGTATCCTCGTTGGTCTGGATAACTTGTTCAACTCGTTGTCTCAATATACGCGCTGCACCAGAGACGTCCCTATCAACTAGCTCGTTTAGAGCCTTTACAGCGTCGAATTCCGGAGGCCCGTCTGCCTCGTCAGCCATAAGCATCCACAACTCGTTCTCCCGGCCTTCTTGTATGCCTTTGGCAATCTCGTTTCCGTCGGATATAAACAGGATCTCGAGGGCTTCCCTCTCACTGACGGCAGCGGAATGCGTCCAAGCCAGCATGTCACCCGCATACCGAAGCGGATCATGAGCCACAAGCTCGATCGGCTTTACGGAGTTATCCTTAGCACCAGCTGACGATGTGCCCGTTAGCGCGAGGTAGAAGGCATCAGAGAGGATTTGCTCTCTAGCCTCGGCGAAGAAATCTAGACAACTCTGGAAAAGGGAGGGCCTCTCGGCAAGCACGCGTATAGCACGACGAACAGACGAGTTGATCTGAGGGTTCTCCAGGTTAAGCGTCTTGAACTCCTTCTGGACCCAGCGGTACAATTTCTGCATGGCCTGGTTTAAATTTTTAGATGTCTGGTCCATGATCTCGAGACCCAACGTCTGGCTCTCGAAACCTAGTAGGAATTCGCAGTCCTTCCTGATGCGCTTCGCTTTTGCTAGAACAGCGAAGAAACGGTCGTCAACAGGTTCGGCTGTTAAGGTTAAAGAGGCAATTTCGTCTTCTGATAGAAGGAAGTGCTCGCGGAAGGCCTTTAATACCTGCTGCTTCGTCTCGATATTCTTCCTTTGGGTCATGAGGGAGGATGCCTCCTCAAGCACAGAGGACGTCGACTCGTGAGCAGTTGTGACATGACCTCTCATCTCCTGGTAGTTTTTGTTGAGTTTATTGATAGTTGTACCTATCCTCTTTAACTGCTCGGCCACCCGGCCGAATTCTGTAATAATCTTGCCATTGCTATCAATAACCTCTTTCTGGACGTCCAGCCGTAGCTGTCTCCGAGTCTCTGCGGTGTTGCTAATGCCACGCTCGTCTAATAAAGACAGAGACTCGCGGAACTCTGCATCGGCATATGAGGTCGACAATACAGACGTCACCTTGGACGACAGTGGGTTTGATGACCGTCCTGGAAATGACGCGCTTGCTGGCGATAGCGGTAGTCCATCATGTCCAGGCAAACGGGGTGAGTCCAGGCCATCCGAGGCCATAGTTCATATTTCCAATTGGTTCACTTTAGACAATCTTGAGCTGTCTTAAGTCGCATCATCTCATTTCCATTTTACTAGATGATGAAATTTCAAGAAAGATGAGCGTTGAATTGTTGATAGACTCGAATACCACGGAGTTGAAAGGGTATCTCGAATATCCCCCAAAGGTGTTGGTGAATGTGAATGTGTCCACTATGTGAAAGAGGTGCCACCTGGGAAGATGTATTTGACAGCTGGGGGGATAAAATGGGGAGCTTGAAGGGTACTTGAGTACCTAGGTAACCGTAAGTGATCATGGCTTTAGTAATTATTAAATGAGATGACTTCATCCCTCCGATATCGATAATATAGGTATCGATAACGATACCCTAGTTGATAGCAGGTACAATACATGTACCTATGAACGCGCGCGACTGCCTGTAAGCTCTCCCCTCCAAGTCATCAGGTCCGTTCGATGGTTTCTGGGTCCAAGTGACCAACTACAACTTGTTCACCATTTCTTAATAAAAAAGAGCACAGCCGATGCTTAAAGACACCTTTCAATCACCGGAATGTTTAATGTTCTGCGTCATTCCATGGTCTTATATTATAGTTAGCAGAGCTTAGGTATCATCTTCTCCCGTACGGAATAGTTAGGTTTACACTTATTCACCTTCTTAAACTTTGCATTTGAGACGCACAACAGCTCCTCTCTTCTTAATATAAAGTCGGCCATTTCTACATTCACAACTTTCGCTTTTCTTCCTTCCTCTCTAAGTAGTCAGTTTGATCATGATAAGGAAGATATCCTATTGAATTCGACACGCCTATGAACCGATCTATGAACCGATCTATGAGCCGATACGATGCCTCCGAACCTCTTCTCTCGCCTCGTACCCTCTGGCGACGATAGACCCTTGTACGACCGGCTTAGAGACGGTCAAGATGACGACATTGAAAGTAGAGCCGGCCTCGACCTAGACGAAGAGAACTTAGCCCAGCATTTCCAAGACGACGATCTAGCCCACGCCGGTGGTGCTGGCCTCGACGATAGCCACATCTCCACACCACGCAGCCCTATCGCTACCTCAAGTAAATCTCGTCGCGGTCTTGCGAGAGCAAACCCACATGATGCGAGATCGCGATGGCTTCCGCCAGAGGATGAGATGGACAATGATGTCCCCGCCTCTCTTCTAGTAGAAGGACTTGATGCCACCACGTCCAAACCAAACAAACAGAGGACAAGTCCTCGGCCCGCACGAAACTCCACCAGACGTTACTCTGCGGACAAGAGGATACAAGCGCAGTGGGAAACTGCACAGGCACGTCAGAGGCTTCATCAGGACGAGGAATATGGCCCATCAACTGCCGAACCCCAAAGAGGCGGCACTACGAGAGGCCCAGGATTCACGGGTAGTCCTAAAGACAAGGCCATGTTTAGATGGGCTAATGTCTCCAATCTGGACGTTTTCATAAGGGATGTCTACGACTACTATCTAGGAGCGGGGATGTGGTGTATCCTGCTCGACAGGTTTCTGCACTTATTGAAAGTTGTCTTTGTTGCGACTTTACTTACCCTGTTATCGCAGTGTATAGATTACAGCAAGATCCGCGATAGTAAGAACTTGTCGCAGATCATGATTCCCCAGTGTACCAAGCACATGTGGGGAATATGGAACTTGAGCCTCTGGGTTTGTAGTTTTTACTTTGTCTGGAAGAGCATTCAGTGGATTCTTGACATCCCACGCTTGATGCACATCCGCGATTTCTTCGTTTACCTCCTGGAGATCCCCGAAGAGGATATGCAAACTGTCTCGTGGCAGGATGTCGTGGCCAAGATTACCACCCTACGCGATGAGAATGTGAAAACCGCTACCAACATTACCCCGTCGCAGCGCCGTTTCTTGTCTAAGCAGCTGGGACAGCATATTGCAAGCCAGTCGAAAGAAAGGCTTGACGCCCATGATATCGCGAACAGGCTGATGAGGCGGGAAAACTACATCATCGCACTGTTCAACAAGGATATACTAGATCTTACAGCCCCGATTCCCTTTCTACGAAATCGGCAGCTGTTCTCCAAATCTCTCGAGTGGACGGTCCAATTTGGGGTTCTGGACCTTGTGTTCAACGAGGGCGGCCAGGTTCATCAACGGGTTCTCAAATCCGACCACCGTGGACACCTTAGTAGGGAAATGCAGACGAGATTTATATTTGCGGCAGTGATGAACCTCATATTCGCCCCGTTCGCAGCATCCGCCCTCCTTATTGACTTCATCTTTACGTACTACAACGTAAGTGCTCTCGAGGAACACACAAAATGCATTTTACTTACATGATTTTCAGGAATTCAAAACCAATACTTCATCTCTGGGAGCAAGGCAGTATACACCCCTTGCCAGGTGGAAATTCCGCGAGTTCAATGAGCTGCCACACTTGTTCGAAGAACGACTGAATATGTCATATCCTTTCGCGAAACACTACATAGATCAGTTTCCAAAGAAGAAGACGGAGTCGGTCGCCCGGACAGTTCAATTCTTTTCTGGGGCGCTCATTGCTGTTTTGGCCATTGTGGGATTCTCTGATCCCGAAATGTTTGTCGACTTTGAATTATTTCCAGGAATGAACACCTTCGCCTTCGTTGCGCTTCTCACGACGACATGGGCCGTTGCCCGCGGAATGATATCTGAAGAGAACGACGTGTTCGATCCCGAATTTGCGATGCGGAGCGTTATCGAGTACACGCATTACCAGCCAGACCAGTGGAAAGGTAGACTCCACAGCTACGAGGTCAAAGCCGAGTTTTCGGAGCTCTACAAATCGCGAATCATCATCTTCCTCGAGGAGATTATCGGCGTCTTAATCACGCCCGTGGTGCTATTTTTCAGCTTACCAAAGTGCAGCGATCAAATCATTGACTTCTTCCGCGAATTCACGATCCACGTCGACGGTCTGGGCTACGTATGCTCGTTTGCCGTGTTCGACTTCCAGAAGGACCAGCGTACTACAAAGCAGCAGCCTGGCAACACGAATGATGCTAGGGAAGACTATTACGCTACCAAGCATGGAAAGATGCAAGCTTCTGTCCATGGATTCTTGGATAACTACGTCTACCATCCTAGGACCGGCCTTCCCAGCAATCATACCATGGGACCAGCCGGACGCCACCAGTTCCACCCCCCGCCCGCCTTCCCGGGCCTCATGTCGCCCACCCTCGCCGCAGACATGCACTCGTCGCGCATCGTACCTAACGAACGGGCTAGGAGCCGAGCACCCGTCCCCGGTAGAACACCGCGCTTCGGCCCCGCCGTCGCCCCGTCGCCCATGGCATCCATGCTCCTCGACCCGCACCACCAACCACTCCCACCCTCCGCCTCCTTCACCGCTGCTGCGCTGCGCACCACCCCGCAGCGAACGCGTCAGCAACGCGGCATGCCCTCCGGCGACACGGACATCATCGAGGAGTCGACGGAAGACGGCGGCGGCCTGTCGCGAAGCGTGATCCGCAGGCACGACACGGCGTTCACGGACGACGGCGACGGGGAGGAGAGCGTGGCGCGCCTCGGCGAGTCCACGTGGGAAGGCTCGCCGCGGCGCGGCGGCTTCAGCCGCGAGCCGAGCAACGCGACTACCGACGGGGAGGACGGGCCCGGCGTCGTCACGCTGCTGAAGCAGTTCCAGCAGGCGCATCTGGATCGCAGGGGCGTTATGTGATGGGGTGATGGATTAAGCAAGCTGGACTGGGTTGGGCGTTTTGTTTGAACGCTGGCTGGTTGGCTGGCTTAAAGGTACTTCCATGCTTGCGTGGCCTTCGCAAAAACGCATCGAACCTAGCAGGCAGAGTAGACAGGTAAATTAGTTGGAATCGACTAACGTAACGTGACGTGACTTACGTACGTATATGTAATATGACGCAGCGGCTATGAGGCAAAGGAAATGGAGACGGAAAGGGAGTTTTTGTAGGATTTGGGTTCGGCACGACGGTATGGCGCTTTGTTTTGTTTTGTTTTGTTATTGTTTTGGATTAGGGGGTTAGGGATATATCATCAGCATCGGTACACAAGAGCATCTATCGTGTCAGTAGCAATGAGTGCCATACACATAAACAAAATAAGTAAAATCGCCTCTCTGTATTGCCGTACAACTATGGATAGTACTTGTCTGCAGTCGCGCTTCGTGTTAAATCGATGAGCGAGACTAGTTCTGATGAAGTTCACCTCCCGCAGGAAGGTCATGCTTGATAGAGTAAGGTACTGCTGAGCCCCTATTCCTACACCGTTGGAGGAGGCAAACGACTTGTTTGCTCCATTAATGTATTTGATGTATTACTGATATCGTAGTCTACGCAGGTCGAGAACCCCTAGGTCATAGATACCAATTCAGCTTTTAAGGATTCTGAAAAGACATCTAGGTATCCAAAGTTGTGTCTCGAAAGTCTCCAAAATTTCCAATCGCATTAGTTAAATCATGTCAATGTGATAGGATACGACCGCAAACACATCACAGATATGTAAGTTCAGAATAGATAATGTGAAAAATGATCCTTGTTCCTGTTGTATGCAACATAGGCCCATACTATGGCCTCGTCTCATGATGTAGTAGACTTTTTAAACCCCCAAAACCGAAGCAAATGCACACCAAACTTTTGGCCACACCCTTTTTGATGCTGACGCTTTTTTGAATACGCTCCATAATGGAAGTCCCCCTTCTCTATCTTGTTCCCGCTACTAGTTCCGTTCAATTGGCAGTTGCCACGTTTTGTAGGTTCAAATGGAAACTACGAATAATCGAATCGGCATCGTCGATAGCTATCGGCCGCACATCAGCCAATGCCTTGATCTTGGCAGTACTAGAAACAATCTGTTAGCATATCTTTTTGCATCTTCAGTGCTAAGATCGATACGCACCATTCCTTGACCTGGTCGTCTGTCATAGTCAGGCCGAGTTGTGTTACTCGTGTCTTGACGGCGTTCCATCCCGTTAATCTGGAAGCGAAGTGTACATAACGCGTCAAGCCAAAATCCTCGGGGTTTAAAATTTCGTAGGTGGAAGGGTTGTTCAGGATAGCTTTGGCACTGTAACAGTCGGTGTTAGTACGCTGAAATAACACCAGAGGAGTAATTGAAGGAATGAGTTAAAATTGAAAGAGCCGGGTGATCCAAGAAGATCCGGGTTATAAAAAGTCGAGAGAATCTCTGTTTCAAGGTTTGACTTACTGGATACCGGCCTTGTGGGTGAAAGCACAGAAACCAGTGATAGGGTTGTTAAAGGGAGTGTTAATCTCTACCGCCTCGGCAACCATATCTTCGATCTAGGATACATTAGTTTCTACGAAGCGCTCGTTGATCGAAATTTAGCTCACCTCCTTAATCATGCTTAGCTTGTACTTGCTCTTGACGTAGTCGGGGCTAGTGACCACCATGCGTGCCAGGAAACCACCAAGAGGGGTGATGCCGTTGCGCTCGCCAACTATGACATTGTCAGTAACTGCTATCCCCCCAGCCAAAATCCCAGCAGGAAATACTCACTTCCGAGGACACTGGTGTCAACGTGCGTTGCACCAGCCTCAAGAGCACAGAAACTGAAGTCAAGTTAGTGGCCTGGAACACAGTCCTACTTTCGAGTTGAAACTTACGCATTAGCAATAGCACAGCCCGTGTCGTTGTGGAAGTGCGTCTCAATGTCGCAAGCTTAAGATTTGGTCAGTAAACATAGCCTAGAGAAATAAAATGCTAAACTTACAAACTACGCCTCTTAATGTTCGGACGAGCTGCATGGCAAGTTAGTGGGAACAAATTCTGATGCGTGAACAAACAATATACCTCGTAGACCTGTCGTGGACTGGCGCAGCCGACGGTATCGGCAATACCGACACGGTTAACACCAATCTTGTCCACTGCGTTGTAGAGTGATAATAGATCTACTAGGTCGGATCGGAAAGAATCCTCGCTCGAAACTACACCATATTAGCCAGTGTCTTCGTCCAAGAAGACTATCCACATACATCGGACCTCAATGCCCTTGTCCTTGACGTATTGCACGACTTCCAAAGCAGCCTTGGTGATGAAAGCCATGTCCTTGCCATGGCTGTGTTCCCGGAGGAAGTGTGACGTTCCGATGACGATATCCAGACCATCTACACCAGTGTCGATAGCCATCTGCACATCTCGCATATCGCAACGAACGTCTATGAGTCACGATTAGTAGGTAAAGAGTACAGGTCTTTTCCGTAGCAACCCACGAGTTAGGATTTTGGCCCGAAGAAAATGTTAGCTAAATAGTTCGCAATGCTAATGAATATATTAGAGATCGTACCTTGAGTCCGAGCTTGCAGATCTCAATGCAGTCCAAGCGCGATTGCTCAGAAGCAGCCGGGGATGTGAGTTCGATATAGTCGACTCCGAAGGCATCGAGAGCTACGAAGTTGACGGTTTAGCCACGAGACATACTAGAATACTAGGGTACAATACAAGCAATCCGACATACCCTTAGCACTAGACAAAATACATGTTAGCAAAGGGTAGTAAGAAGACACGATATACCGGTGACGTACATGTTAATCTTGGTTTGGGTGTCGAAGTAGGCATTGGCGAATTGTTCTCCCTCTAGAACCGATTGTTAGCAATTATAGAAGTTAAAGCTAATACAGATAAGAGGCTGACCTCGGAGAGTTGACTCAATGATCTTGAATCTTCCTACGTTGGACAGAAACTCGCCCGGGTTGGACTGGTAGGGGTTTGACCGGCGTACAGGCTCAGTGCCATTGGTGCCGTTGGTACCGTTGGTGCCCTGGAGAAATCAAATGTCAACTTCGCTTCAATGTATGGAAATTGGAACCATATGGCATATATGACATACATTGCCGGCAGCAGAACCATTTGTCTCGCACATCTTTGCTTTCGTAATGGAAAAGGGGAAAAAAATAAAGTTAGGAAAAAGAAGTGTCGCCTCTTGGGAATTTGTGACCCAGAAGAAATTTCTATTCAGCATGCAATGAATCACATTTGGCAGTAACAGTACCCCACGTTCGCCGATCGCGGTTCCCCAGCTCAGGGTCATAGGTACCGAATTACCACAGAGCCTAGGTATGCAACAAGACCTGCCAGGGCCAACCTGAACAACCTGAACAATCTCCGCGGGGCTATCACGTGATTCTTGCCATTTAAATCCCTGCGGAATGCTTTAGCCTAGGTCGCGGTGACGTATCAAAAATTGAAATTGGCCAATCGTATGTGCCATGTTACGATTTCGTTTCTCAGGTCCCGCCTTGCCTGCAGTAACTTTGTATTGTACATACAATGTTAGATAGTACGTACATAAGTTGTTTAATGCGCTGGGAACACAAAACCACCCCACCATCAAATTCCTATTCTGCATATGCGAATACCCCGTCCTGCCCGTCTGCAGAACGGCTTACGGAAAAAGGAGGTCTATATTTCCTATTCTCTTTCCTATTCTCTTTCCCCTTTCCCCCTTTCCCCCTTTAGTCTGTGAGCGACTAGACGGATTCTTTCCTGATTTAGGTGATATACCGCGGAACAAATAGAATCTCGACTTCTCTAGACCACCGATCTTCAGATTTAAATCTGAAATTATAGTCACCTTGTAGGTCCCACCATTCTGCCGAAGATCCCGCTCAACATCCGCTTCACACTATCTTGGCCAGCTTGGGATGCAAAAAACTTGTTAGTGCTCTCTGAATTCGTAAGCATACGGTATCGGAAAGACCGCTTCTTACACACTGAAGTTCTTGGACAATGAATGAGTCATTTAATCCCGAGCGGAACGAGTTGCGAGTTTAGACTTTCAAGTGAGTACATAGCAGTTGCTTAGTAGGACGATAATTACCATTTGGACTATAGTGTCAATACCTTCTAGTACGATGACCATATATAAAAGGGGTTATTAAAAGGCACTTGCTTCATACAAATATGTATTTGCTGTAGAGACTGGTTCACCCCTGGTTACTTATGCCTACCTTAAATCGATATGCTTTTGACAGAGCACCACTTGCCTTCGTTTAACAACACGAGTTTATTGCTTCTGCAGAACTTGTTATAGAAAACTTATCAAAGCTATGTTTCTGTTAGGAAAAGCGTTAAAGATGATATACAACTCAATGTGAAATTATTGATGGTGCTGTCTTATTAGTATGTGAACCCCCTAGCCTATCGGTATCGTTGAGATAGCGTTGAGGCTGTCTAGGTACGTTGTTAAATTTGAATTTACATGGTACAAGCTTATTCTGATATTGCTTTACGATGTGCTAGTGGCTTCTTCTGGAGATGTTCGGTTTATATTTGATAGCATTCCTGTTGAGGTAAACTATCGAGCCTGGTATAATACAGGGTTAGTACTGTGATTGAAATCTGTTGTGAATATGTATAAGTCAACCACAGGTCTAGCAAACAAACCAAGATGATGCTTGGCGTATCTTATGCTTCGTCCTATACCACGTAGTCAATCCCTCCCTTTAAGGTAACACATAGTTTACGTGGATACATATTAATTAATCCATTTGCGTGGATGTAAAGTCTTGGGGCCTTTGTAGTGTCATGGATTACGTAGCGATGTAAGATCCGTTAGTTGGATGTAAGTCTATGAGCACAGCGGAACGTCGACGACACCTGGAATATGCGAAAGGATAGAAAAATATCGAGTCTATGCGAATGAGTGCTGGCTTAAAGAGTGGTGTCCTAGTTATATTGTAATAAGGCTGGTCCGTCAGCTTCAGAGTTCAGATAATCTAATGCAGTTAATAGAAAATAGTATCATAGAATGCATAACTTGACACTTAAATGGAAAAAGAAGGTATAGGGGCACTGCGGTCTTTATAGGTAGAGTGATATTTTAAATCACTAAGACAACTACTATGTAGAAAGTGTGTTATTTGACGGATGCCAAAAAGGGGAACCCTAATATCACCCACCATCGTACGATGATAGTCTGATCGATCTGTAGTATGACCGCATACCCCAGATCTAAAGGCTGCATTATGCCAGATATGATAGCTACCTCTCGATCGGGTTCAATAAAAGATGACGAATGTGCTGATAGGGAAAGGTTCTAGAACACGTGTGAATTTCCCTTGTGGTAGCTTGTTTTCACATGTGTAACGAATTTAAAGTGATTCGGAGCCTCTGTTTGGGTAACAAACATCCTAAGGAGACGGGAATCCTTGTTTGAACCGTAATTAGTTTTATTATAAGACGTTCATAGCTCAAACACGGGATAATTACTGTAAAGATACCTGGCTAAGCTATGTAGATATATGTTTAGGCGTCGGATTGTGACATTAGCAGACGGGTACCTAAGTAGTAATTATATAGCAGCAAACGAACGGGTTAACTATTGTGAGATGGGGTATAGCCATTTCAGATGAAAGAAACGAGGTCGCATTAGCTTAAGCCAGAAACCCGGGAGAATACTAGAAACATTGGCATTGTTTCCGTTGCCGAATGCGTATAGGTAACGGATATTAAAAATAAGAAAGAAAGAAAAAAAAAAAAAAAAGTGAGAAAAAAGGATCCTGTGAGCATCTGATTTCAGGGCAGTTTGATTGATAACGGAGTTAACTTTCGGAATTGTAAAATGTATTTTTTTGGAAGCCCCCCTTAGACAAACTCACAAGCCACATAGAGAATGATGAGGTAGTCAGCCTTAGCCTCATGAGGGCTTATCTGATGGACCGCCACGCCCGCACTTAACCTAATGGCGGTTAGCTTGATTTGAGAAGGCCACGGCATCCGACGTACCCCTGTCAACCCGGCTCCGAAATGCGCTGAGAACTTGGATCAATTTTTACGTTCAGTGCAGCTACTACCCAGGTATGTATTGTACCTTATCTAGGCAGCCTAGGTAGTATGTACCTAGGTAGGTAGTGGTTGCTGTATTGTACTACCACCACCATAAGCACCAGAAGCACCAACCCCGAATTCAGGTCACCTACGTATTTGAGTCGGGAAGATTTTCCACAATTTCGCAACTTGTCACTTCTCAACATCACCATAATAATTGGCGCACACAAACTTGAGGGAATATCTCTCGCCATTATATTCATTTGCAAACACGAATTCCTGCGCATTCTTTGTCAACTTCTTTGTTCCTCTAAATCCGCGTCGTCGTCGATCCGCTGGTCCGCGGGCCTGCAATATCTCTCGCATTGGCGGCCCCCAATAACTCCATTTCTCTTGAAGGGCGATACTAACAAGGGAAGCTTTTCTACTTCGCATTCCGCACATCGCCCGCTTTCCCTCCGACCTCAGTAAATCGCAACCCTGGCTCTTCAACCAAAGGCCTTCGGCGAAGGCTCTGAAGCTGTGGCCAAAATGGCCCAGCCCTCAGTCGTTGAGCCTGTCGAGGATTACGAGTATGTATTCCTTCCTGAGGCATGCCACGCAATTATATACCGCCAACGTGACTGTTGTGCAGATACTGACTTAGATCTTCTTACCAGCTATGAGTCCCTGCCCCCCAATTTCTCCCTAGCTCAAAATATGGTTGCTGGCGCCTTCGCCGGCATTGCCGTAAGCCGGATTCCTCTCGCCTTTCGAAGCGGGCCCGTGGTTGCTAACAGGATGGCAGGAACACACGGTTATGTATCCAATTGACGCGATCAAAGTTCGTGGTTTTTGAATCCAGCCGACTATCCGACTTAATGCTAACGGGATATATTATAGACGCGAATGCAGATCCTTAGCCCGTCGGGAGCGAATGCCGTCTACAAGGGCATGATACAGAGCACTATGCGTATAGCGAGTGGAGAGGGCGTGCTGAAGCTATGGCGAGGGATGTCAAGCGTGGTCGTCGGAGCTGGTAGGCTTCCTTTTTAAGATCTATGCCACAACTCATTCCTCACTATTGGACTATTAGGACCTGCGCACGCTGTATACTTTGCGACGTACGAAGCTGTCAAGCATGTCATGGGTGGTAATAGAGTTGGAGTTCACCACCCCTTAGCAGCAGGTACGCCTTGAACCCGTTCACTTCAACCCGATATCTCGCCAAGATTATGTCTAACCCTCACTTTTTTTTTTCTCCTTTTAGCAACAAGTGGGGCTTGCGCAACAATAGCCAGTGATGCACTCATGAACCCCTTTGACGGTATGTCGAGCTTTACATCTTTATACTACCTACCTAACCTATATCTACTAACACTCGCGATAGTGATCAAGCAACGTATGCAGATCCAAAATTCGAGCAAGATGTACCGGTCTATGACCGACTGCGCTCGATATGTCTACAGGACCGAAGGCCTATCGGCATTTTATGTCTCGTATCCGACCACCTTATCCATGACCGTACCTTTTACAGCCCTCCAGTTCCTCGCGTACGAGTCGATATCCACAGCCATGAACCCTAGTAAGAAGTACGATCCTTTTACGCATTGTATGGCAGGTGCCGTTGCTGGTGGTTTCGCTGCAGCTTTAACCACGCCAATGGACGTTATCAAGACTATGCTACAAACCCGAGGTACAGCCACCGACCCGGAGCTTAGATCGGTGAATGGATTCGTGGCAGGCTGCAGGTTGATGTACCGACGGGAGGGTCTGCGCGGGTTCTTCAAAGGAGTTCGGCCGAGAGTGGTGACCACAATGCCGAGCACAGCGATCTGCTGGTCGGCTTACGAAGCTTCCAAGTAAGTACCATCTGATAATAATTAAAGTGTCCTGTCTCCGAGAATGTCTATATTCACAACTCTCTGTCATAGGGCGTACTTCATTCGCAACAACGCGTCATCGTCATGATGGGGTTGAGTCAGGCAACAATTCAGTACTGTTTTGTTAAGGTATCCATCAAGGACTCCACAAATCGGCTCCCTTTCTTTGCCGATCTTTCCCGTCATCAGGATATCTCCGAGGTACATGGCCGAGCCCGAGGCTGCGAGTCTCGTTTCCTGCATTTATCTGGTTTTGGGTCGCTCGGGCCTTGACGTGCCCTGTTACGCAAGGAACATCGGCCTCGTTCTATAGGCTTACCGAATCCCTCCTCCCCCGCAGGCGTCATGTGGAAATGCAATGAAGATGATTACCTAGTTTTCCTGGATAAGCCTTATCCGCTGGAGTTTTACGTGGGGTTTGTTTTCCCGTGGACTTCCGAGATTTTCCACCTCTTCCCGGGACACACGATGCAAAGAAGAAAAGAAAAAAGATATTTCAACGAGCAATCGGGAATAATATTTCCAAAAACGGGCGGAGAGGGAAAGGAGGGGAGGGGGTTATTCAGAGGGAGGAGGGGTGGTTCAATGTGTCTCGATAGGCACTGAAAGCTCGGAATGTACATATCACACTTGCTTTTTTAACGTGCCATATCCTCCGACATCTGCCTTCATTGGCCCATAGATGGGAGGAAGGATCGAAATGAATGATACTGGCAAGGAGCTTTACGAAAAAGCCCGGCGTTGAACTAATTTTTTACCTTGCCTTTTCTGTTTGTTTGTTTTTTCTTGTTGTACAATCGTTCTTTCATTGAGGTTATGATTCGTAAGTAACGACTTATTTATCGTTGCTAGACGGATCAGATAGAAATTACTTGATATTCGGAACTATGAGGTTAGGTTAGAGGGGCAGGGGAGAGACCTCTTTCTATGATCTGATCTGATGGTGGTCAGCGTATTCTTTCCTTAAGGTCGAGTTGCCGTTTTTAAGTGGATTTTTGGTACTGGGTACTGGGTACTGGGTACTAGAGCTGTGTGACGACGATGAAGTGGTGCTACCTACACTATAAGATGAGACGGGACAAGACGGGACGGGATGGGACGCGGAGATATGAACTGACAGGATATATAAGTACATGTGTAGTTAATATCGGCGATATTATGTTATGTTTTGAATTGAATAATGAGATTTACGCCTCTGAGACCGACTTTGTGTTACTTTCTTAACGCATTATATCATACCGTGTGAAGGGAAGACTCCCACCGGAGTTCGTAAACTTCAAGTCCGAGATTGAAGATGCCGGCCGATGATGGATATATACCTAAGTACAGATTCCATCTGAAGGTTGTGATATAGCTTGAGCATACACAGTACGATATATGATATAGTTTAGAAACTTGTCTCAGCTTTACTCCGTAACTAGATGGTTCATATAGTTCTAGGCAATACATACTACCTACGATCTTCATATGATCTCTGTTGGGAAACTTGTTAGAGCAGCTTGAATATATATCTCGGCGAGATCGCTGTCCCGACAAACCCTCCTGTTCCTGAGTGAGTGCGAGATCGGCCAGAATTCACTCACCAATAAAGCACCTTCGATTACAAGGTTCACTGTGCAAGTACGTCTCACGTCCTACATCTATCTACTAGGAATAAAAGTTCCAACTCCGCTCAAAAAGCAATTAAGCAAGTGATATATCAGATCAACCCGTCTCAGGACCATGAAACTGTGAATACCATCTCTCTTGTACAACTATACGAGTACATATATATATATATTCATTGTATGTATATACCCACAGAGCCAAACCCAAACAAGGCGCGCTTCGTCTGTACGGATATTTAAGTAGGTAGGTACCTAATTAATTGTTGTCTTTACTGGCTTAATTTCCAGCTTTCTCCAACGCAAAAACTTATAACAATATTTCTTGAGAACTCCACAAACTCCCAACCCCGCCATAGCCGGTTCATGCAAGAATTCTTCTTCATCTTCGCCTTTATCTTTGTCTTCTCTGTTCCTATGTCTCCCCCTCTTCTTTTCCTCCTTATTCTTAACCGAATGGGAAACCACCCGGGAAACCGCCGCCTCCCGAGCCGAATTTAAAGTGGAATTGTTGGCCGCCGCCCTGCTGGAACATGAATGGGTGTCCTTGTTGGAACGGATTGCCCTGCTGCTGCTCGTGGGAATTAGGATCGTCACCACGGTCGAACCGTTCGCGCAGCTCGGGGTTACTAAGCACCTCATACGCCTCGTTGATAGCAGCCATCTTCTTCTCCGCCTCCTCCTTGCTCAGACCCTGCTTCGCCGCCTTGTCGGGGTGGTGAATCTTGGTAAGTTTCCGGTAGGCCGACTTGATCTGTCGCTCGTCGGCATCATGAGACACGCCGAGGACCTTGTAGTAATCTTTCGTCTTGCTGCGCTTGAGCGCGATCTGGGCCTTCTGCATCAGGGGATTTATGACGTTATTCTTGTCTGGTCTTATTTCTGCCGCCTTCTTCAGAGTCGCAACACAACTTTCAAATTCCTCGGCGTCTAATTGCGTTTTGGCTTTGTATAAGAGACCGTAGAGGGAATTCTCATCTAATGCTAGAGCTTTTGGACAGTATGTGCTAGCCTTCTTGCCATTTGCCTGTTGAAAAAGTTAGCAGGTCGTTCGAGTCTCGATCATTATATAGATAATTGTAGTACCTCGTAATAAGCCTGGCAAGTAGTCTCAACTAATCTGGCCAATAACACATTGGGTGCCCGATCGGGAATGATACCAGCTTTCTTGTACTCCTTGATCTGCTCTTCTACCTCGTTGATCAGACCCGGTTCGTCGCCGGATGGTACTAACAGCTTAACACCCGACATAGGCTGATTCCTCTCCAAAGCCTTGTTGACTTTAGCTAACGCCTTATCGATGCTCTTCTCTTGTTTTAATAACTTCTTGCAGGATTTAGACTCGGGATCGGAGTGCAGACACTTCTTGACCTGTCCCATTCCCTGTTCCAAATCCCCTAGAGCGTAAAACGTAGTAGCTGATATCTGTAGATGGGGAGTGGTATCACCCGCTTTCATTTGTAGAATGTGTTGCAAGTCGCCCATCGCCCCTTCAACCTCTCCCTTCTCGAATCGGCATTTGATGCGCAGCTCTCGAAGATTAGGAGCGCGATTTGCGACGAGGATGGCATCGCTAGCCTGGCTTATGCAGTCGTCCCAGTTTCCTTTTTTCGCAGCTTCCTCTGCCAGCTTCGTAGCGCCCTGTGCCTCAACCAGCTTCTCGAATTCCGGAGAGCCTTGCTTGTGCTTGGCTAAGATGTAGTGCTCCTTGGCTGAATCCCAATCGGCACTCCTAGCCTTTAACTTTCCCAGCTGCAGATGCGCGCCCTCGAAATCCGGCTTCAGCTGTAAGACCTTGTTGAAGTCCGAGGTAGCCTGCGACGTTCGACCAAGCGAGAGGTAGGTAGTGGCGCGTTTGAAGTAGGTAAGGTAGTCGTTAGGGTCACGGGCGACAGCAGCGTCGTAGTACATGAGAGCCTCGCTAGTCTCGCCTTTGGTTAAATGCGACTGCGCCGAGGAGAGAAGATTCGAGATTGGGGTATCGGAGGGAATATCTGAGGCAGAGAGCGCTTGAACGAGGCCGGTGGAAGTGAGCGCTGTGGCTGCAAGAGCCAGCGCCGATAGAGGGACAATCATGATGACGCGATAAAACAATTGTAAAAGAAAATGGATTTGGTTGCCTGTTGGCGCGGACGCCTTCAGGCTTTTTTTTCTTGTATTGTTTTGCTGAAGCAAACGAAGGAGGTAACTAGTAACTACAGGATAGACGATGGATAGAAGTTAGGAAGTAAATAATGGAAACACGGAGAAATGTAGAAACTCGGAAGTGAACGAAGGTATAAATGGGTTTAAAAGGTTAAGATACAAAGATTAACAAGTGGCTACTACGCGCATTCTATCCATTATCTGTTAGTTAAGTACTTATAAAGATGCTGTGTTTAGGCTACGTAAAAAAGTACCTTTTAAATAGATTTATCCCTGCATGGACAACCTGGCCACTTCCCGACTTCGTTTTTTTCGAGGCGACAACGAACAGTGAACAGACCTTGGCGCGAACCTTAATTGTCTACATGTACCTAGCTACATGCACGTGTACGTACAACCACCAATTATGCGCCACATTTAGAGATTTCCCCAAGCGGCAAGAGGGGCTAAAAGAACCCGTTCGGGATGCAGCCGATCAAAGCTTTACCCCACCAATGCCCCCCCAATACCCCCCAATGCATCCCTGCGTGTCGCGTGTAATCGACGTGTACCTCTTCGACGTCTCCAAATTTTAGAGCTTCGACTTATTAAACCCCAAGAAATAAAACAAAACAGAGTCAATTACCTCTTTCTTCCTTCTAATTCTTCGTATATATGCATATCTAAATGCCTGCCTGGTTCATGATACCCTAAACCCCCAACTAAGAATAAACTTGTCACTTCTTCCCTACCTCCCACAATGTCGCATCTTCCCCCCTCCCAAGCAGCCATCTTCTCCCCCTCCGTCGCCCGCGCCGCAGCCTCCACCGCAAAAGACTGGTCCTACGTCGACACCTGGCTTCGCAGCGTCTTCTCTAATTCTTCCCCCTCCTCCTCCCGCGGCTCTCGCCCTCCCCACTTCGAGCGCAACCCCGAAACCCTCAAGGCCCTCCTCGCCCTCGCCGCCGCCAACGAAGCCGCCGACGACCACCGCGAGCAGCTCTTCCGCGTCGAGCAGGCCGCGCTCGACGAGATACGCGCCGCGGAAAAGGACCGCGAGGACAGGAGGCAGCGGATAGAAGCGCAGAAGCAGAAACAAGACCAACAATACCGAAACCAAAATCAACAAAGCGGTGAACGACAAGAAAAAGGAGAAGGGGAAGGAGAAGAAGAAAAAGAAACAATCATAGACCCCGAAATCCTCGCCTCGGACCTCCTCTCCGCCATCGAGTCCCACCTCTCCAAAGACGGCGCCGCCGCCCTCGACGCCATGGCCTCCGTCGCGGCTGACCTCGGCGTCGCCTACCCGACCCCCGAGGTCCTCGGGGCCAAGTTCGTCGAGCTGCAGGGCCGCGCGCTCGAGCTCGAGGACGGCCTCGAGCGCGTCGATCTGCTGCGTCGGTACTTGGACCGCGAGGCCGCGCGCGCCGAGGAGTTCCTCGCTGAGCTGCAGCTGCAGTCTACGTCTGGCAGTTCTCATAATCTAAACGATAGCACTACGAGCATCGGCGGTGGTAGTGGTGGAAATGGCGGCAGCAGCAGCAGCAGCAGCAGCATATTCACCCTCCCCCCCGACCTCCCCCGGCAAAACCTCGAGCTCCAGCGCCTCGTGAAGAGCACGTCCTCGCGCCTGCCGGAGCTCACGCAGCAAGTGCACTCGCTAGAGAAGACCGTCGGTCTGCCGAGCGTTACCGTCGAGGACGTGCGCGTGGACGAGGAAGCCTATCTGGACCTGCTCGCGCGGAAGAAGGACCTCGACGCCCAGGTGCGCGCCTTCGCGGGTCTGCCGCCAGACGTCGAGGCCGCGCGGGCCGAGCTGGAGGCCCTCCGCGCGGAGCTCCGGGATGCGACGGAGCGGCGAGATGAGAATTTCGAAAAGTTGGTGGAGCGCGAGAGTCCCGTCAAGACCAGGAGGAGACCTAGGTTAGACTAGACTGCTGCCGTAGGCTTTGAAAGAGCTGTAGATTAGGTGGATATACTTATACTGGGCCCCTAAAGCAACGTGAATATACATTTACCCATGTATGAACGCCAATATTAGCATTACTATTTGTCTGTGTTCTTCAGGTATCCCTCCCGCTGTACACATGATAACAGTACTCGATACAAGACATACATGATCTAACGAAGCGCTTCTACAAGATCATCTTCCCCTTGGTACAATAGGGTAGCATCTCAAAATTTCATATACCCTTCTATAACGATGTAAACAAGTGACCGCACAATCCGACACCATAATCCACGCCAACTCTATTGCTGCTGTGATCGTTTCCCTCTACCAGAAACCGACGCGCCAAGTCGTCCGAACTGTTTTCCTAACCCCGAACGCTTCGGCGGCGGGGCAGCAGGTGGTATCGAGTCTTTCGGCGGTACGGCTGGGGTGGGCGCCGGCCGTGGAGGTTCCCTTTCCGTGATGCGCAGTCCGCCGAAGTCTGGCCCGTCGTCGAGGTTGCTACCGTCCAGCATCCTCTGTGCTCGTCTCGCCTTGTCTTGTACGCTCCTGAACTTCTCCAAGAGCTGGTCCCACCTGATCGTGTTGTCTTCGCGGCCCTTACCTAACCTATTCGGGCGGTCATAATTTGAAGCACTAGGTGTAGTGGCAGGACTAGTAACGCATGAAGAATAAGTGTCATGGACGCTTTTGGAACGAGGGTGATAGCTTTGGTAAGAGGAGACGGCTTCGGCTACTAAACCTTGCCGAGGAAGTGTTAGGGGAGCAGTGAGGCATGGTACATACGGTCGAGGCCCGGTTTGCAAGTATCCTATTGAGCTTACGCTGTTCAATCTGTTTTTGAGTGCGGCGAAGGCAGAGGACTGCGGCAAAAGCATCAAAATTCCATATAGACATTTGTAGAGGTATGGGTACTTTTCGGGTTCGAGAAGCTGTAGTCGAAGATCTGGTAGCCCGACGGTGTCCTATTAATATATCTGATCAAATGCAAGGTTCGGAATTAGGGCAACTCACATGTGAAAACAGGGGACTCGATTAGCTGGACAAGCTTGTCGATCTGAATAAGAATATTAACTGTCATCTCCAGCTCCGCACTTTTGTCTCCGTTAGTAAATTGGCTACCTAGGTAGTTACTATAATTATACTCCTGTTCGGCATCACTTACAAGATCTGTAGGAGATTATATGCAGCCTCGTATGCCTGAGCGAGTAGACATAAGGAAAAGGTTGCAACCGCATTATAACACCAAGAGCGGAATAGGGCGACAAAGAAGATTTGGCCTTCCTATAACAATAGTGAGCAAGACGCAAATCATAATTTTACTCAGTGGCTAAACGGCCTTCATTACCTTGGTTTCTAGGTTCCTTAACCGTTTCCTGAGGTCGGCTAACTCCGGCGCTGTGATGAGATTGTTGTTGAGATTCTGTACCATAATGCTCGCGAACTCGACATCCTCTTCTTTTTCGATCGCTTCGGCTAAAGTACGATATATCCTCTCGGGACTCAGAGTCATGCATAATTGGCGGATGATTAGGTTCCCTCGAGTCTCTAATAACTTTCTATCAGTAGAGAAAAGCTGCAAAAGGCTGACCATGAAGTTTGAAAAATAATCGTCTTCGCTATTTCTCGATATTTGCGATAGCAATTGCAAATCTTTGGTTACGACAGCTTCTGCTGGATCTGAAAGTGTCTTAAGGAGGGCGGGAAATGTCCCGTCGTTGAACGCAACGATTTTTCTAGGTGCTTTTCGATGCAACATAATAAGCCAAGTTAATGCAGCAACACGAGTTGCCTCGTGGTCGTTCAAGAATAATAAGGTGAGAGAATTGACGGCAGCAGCATAATCCAAGTCTGGCTGGGGCTGGGCTTGTTGGGCGGGAGTTGGTGCTCTGCGATGTTGGGCTGGTGTGGGACTACGTAGATCCGTTTCGCGATTGCTCGACAAGGAGGCTCGAGTACTAGACACTCCCTCGGGGCGGTCAGTAGCAGGTGCAGAGAGTCGTGACGTCGATTGACCAGGGGGGACTTCGTTTTCGTCCGTAAGAGAAACAACGTATTCCATGAGCGACGTGTTCACCCTTGTCGCAGCCTGTCGAATCGACTCGACCCCGCTAGCCATCGCTGGGAGGAGATGAGCTAATATTTTGGGAGTAAACGGTAAGACCTCTTCGGGGCAGATGTCTAGAAATGAGACTATCCACCGTAGACTCTCTAGGAGACTATCTTCCTCTATCCCAATATTAGAATCTGCAATGATATCATTCGGCCAAGAACACCTACCCAGTGGAGAGTCAAGAGTCGCGGTAAGAATCTCAAGGATGGCCTTATAGTTGATCTGCACATCCTGCCCCGGAATCCAGTCGTCCTCGCTGCTGACTTCATCATCGTCCTCATTGGCAGTAGTAGATCCCACTTCATCAGCATCGTCCGCTAGACGCATACTGCCGCTGTCGACAGAGTCCTCTCGTTTTCTCTTCCCTTCTCCCTTTGATTTCCTGCTTTCGGCGATCCCTTTCTTTACTCGGGCGATTCTCTTAATCTCGTTCAAGAACTTATCCAGGCAGGCTTGAGTCGCCGCATGAACATCGGCATTGTTGCCGCTGAGAAACTTGAGCAAGCCTCCCAGAAACTCGGGTAGGTACGTAACCAACTCGAGGTCTGGAATCGAGTCAAGCAGAGTGATCCAGCCAACAAGGAACGTTCTAGTAAACGGGTTCATAACCCATATCCGTTCTTTGAGGAGGGGGATAAAATCTGGCAGTGAGAAAGCTGTTGGGAGGTTTGAATTTGGTGAAGTGCTTGAGCCAGAGTCCTTGGATTCATAAGGTGGGGGCTGTTCGCTCTCAAGAACGGACACATATGTAGCTGCAGACTCAGAGACGATATCCTTGATAAGGCGATCGAGAAGTTCGGCGCCATTTTTAACAGAGAGTTCGGAGTCTGCGCCTAGCTGCAGTAGAGAAAGTGAATGTCAGGCGACGAAAAACGAAAAACAAAAAAAAAAAAAAAAAAAAAAAAAAAAAACCAAAAGTTGGGGGGGCCCCAATAACATTGAAAAACCCAAAAAAAAAATTTTTAAAAAAATAAAAAAAAAACCCCATGGGAAATTTGGAAATTTTTTAAAAAAATTAAAAACCG
>MU284100.1:0-80282 GCA_022478815.1 Daldinia bambusicola | reverse complement strand
TGATAATAAAACTTCCCCTTTGGCGCTTCTGTTGCGCTTTTCTAAAAACCGGTATTTTCTGTCTTTTTTTTTTTTTATTTTTTTTTTTCAAAAAAAACCCAAAAAAAAAAAAAAAAAAAAAAAAAAAAAAAAAAAAGCCTAAGATGGAGGGGCCGCAAGTACCTTGCATAACGCATCAAATATATGATTAAAATACTTCAAAATCTCCCCCTTGGCGACTTTGGCAATGTTGTACATAGATTCACAAGCGTAATAGCGAACACGAGCATCTTGATCTGTGAAACAAGCCAGTACTGGCGGTACTATAACTTCGAGGTATCTCGGTAATTCCTTAGGATGGGTCAGATTGAACAGTGTCAGGAGGCAACAAAACGTCTCCTGAACAGGGGAGTAGAAGACAAAGGGGGGGGAACATACTGGGCCGAGGGCAATTGCCGCGGCGGCCAGACCTATCAAACCTCCGTTGCGCGCATGAGGTTGATGGACAGCATAGGCATATTCGTTACACAACTGCTCGAGGATATCCTTAACCCTTTTGTAGTCCTTGACAGCTACAAGTTCTCGGATAGAGCGTTCGAGCCTATTTATAAGTTAACGAAAGCCAACTCGATATCATATTCACGGGATTTATTTATGCAGGGAGGCTTAGAACATACTCAAGGGCACCGGTCTTCCTCTTGTCATAGAGCTTGTCATTAAGAAGGCGCTGGACGTTGGGTTCCATCGTTGCGTTCTCGTCTCAGCACCGCAGGTCACGTTACCATGCCGCGCCGAGATGTAAATATGGGTATATTGGTAGTTCATCAACGGCGCTGGATAGGAGATATCTGATTCAATATTTCAAGTGTGATTTAGACGGACGAAATGACAATAATGAATAGCTGATAATAAGACTTGATAGAAAAGGAGAAAAAAGGTAAAAAGCAAGTCGAATTACAATATTGCTTTGAATATTCTATCAAAGTAATTAGAACTTGCTGGAGTATGTAACTACGTTGAGGTAACCTAAACAGTTTCGTAGCTAGAAGGGTAAGGAACCAGGCTTGGGAGGTGAAGGCAAGGCAAGGCAAGGCAAGACAAGGCAAGGCTGAGAGGATGAAGCGTCAAATGAATGATGATGTATGTGTATTGTGAGAAGCGAATGGAAATGGGGGATTGCAGCTTTGCTACGCTTCAATTCGACCATGCAAGGATTAAAGTTTGGCGGGGCAGCGGGGGGAAGGTGGACTACCTTATGTAGGTACCTGGTACCTACCTAAGGTAAACAGTTGACAGTTGACAGTTGACAGCTGACCGCTACATAGTACAGGCTGACGAGGCTGAATCTTATCTCTAAGCGCTTCTGGCAGGAAGCACCAAACGGCGGAAGTATTAGTTAAGGTTTGGCTTGCGGGAACGTATTGTACATAGGTAGTACCTATTATTGTACATAGGTAGTACCTATTGTACAATACAGGTTCTTACGCATAGCGCGCTTTTATCGAAATTCAAGCTACCATCATTCCCATTTGCGCCAACAGCACGTATTTCTAACCATCATGTTTGGAAATGCGAAATGATAAGGTAATAAAATATCTATCCGAAACAAGTATACCTTGTATTATTACATTTTAATCAATGTAACCTATTTACTAGGTATATCAAGTAACGTTATATGTTATGTAGTTAATTATATTATGTATAGGTACCTAAGTAGTAATTACATAACATAGTTAGTCAACTACCTGCTATTAAAATCATTATATAATAACTAACTACTTAAGTACCTGTTATATGGAACATTCCCATTAGAAGGGTACGTAACTATTCTCACGATGGATTTCTTATTCGCGTATAAAAGAAAACGCCCAGTCGACGTCGAGTTGTATTTCTCGAGAAACTTCAGAACACATTTCTCACCGAGGCGTATAAGTGCCTGGTGATGTCATCTCAAGTCTCCAACAGGGGGTCAGACCAAGTATAAGAGTGCATAATAAGGTAGAGCACCTTTAAAATGCATTACTGGCGATAGGTTGAGAAAGAGGGGAAGTTATAACATAGAAGGATTACATGCCGAAGTAGGCCGGGGATTGGAGAAAAATAGTGCCTAATTCACAAAAAAAAAAAAAAAAAAAAAAAAAAAAACCTCGTTGGGAGTTAAGAAGAAAAATCATTCGATTATTTTATATTTTTTTTCTCTTCCTCTCTCTACGTTGACCAAGATATTCATATTGGTTTCTCTTGGCTTCGTAGGGGGTCTCTCATCGCCCATTCGCTATAGAAACACAAGATACATCTCATCGACGGAAGTAAGAAACGTGTAGTTTGCATCTTCTACATACATACCGAGAGCTCCGACGGTATCTCCATGAAGAAAAGGAGACGCAGAGAGTGACAGAACTCTGACCAATCTTGGAGTTTTTTCTGCTTAGCCGCTGCAGCCACCAAAGGTAAGTCGGCTATCTGCGGGTTCACGCTCGTTATTATTCGCCGATTGTTCGACCGGTGTGTTATGCCCCTGGATAAGGGTTTCTTCTCAGTTGGGCGTATGTCCCCGCGTGTTGGTCGCATCAAGTGATGTATTGAAAATCGAATTCGGCAAATTTTCTCAAATGACAGACGACGAGACGTCAAGTACAGCCCTAGATATATTAGGTACATCCCTGCCATATGTAACTGATATGCATTATGAGGGTCAGGCAGAGTATATCCCCTCTAGCTGCGTACTACAGTAATGTGAGAAATATTTCCGCATGTATAATGACGTAGTAAATGTGCTACATACGACGGGGAGCTTCGGCTGCTGTTATACCGGGGTGACTTAGATCTTTAGATGAGCCCAATTTATCTAGAGATCGACTACTGGGATACCGGTTGCTCATTGCTGGTATTATTAGACTGTTTAGACAGCTCATACATAGATTGGATACCTTAGGTAGATATAATTTTAGATGAACACTGTGCGTGATGAATGTTACGGGCTTGTGAGTAGTTTGTTGAGACCATCGATATAGCATCACTGCTATAACGTCCTGTTCAATCATATAGGCGGGGTGAATCCAAGATGTGTGCCTAGCTTGGGCCTCAATGTTGTTTCGTTAGCGGATAGTATTTTCCCTTTACTTAAGTATTCCCTTCGATTCTATCAGTTCTCATATTTTATTTATATATTGACCTTATCGTTTTCATTAGCCAGCCCCCTATTATGCGAAGTACATACGTCAAATACCGTAATTCCTTGTACCTAAGTGTCGTATTATCTACATCACTTGTCACTTTTTCTTGTATCAATGCTACAAGTAAATTCTTTAGCAGAACCCGATTCAATTCTTCATGCATCTAATACGCATGTTGTCTAGGCTAAACTGACCCTAAGCTAAGCACTACGCCTGTGCACCCCCTTTTTGGGTAAGCCGCATCAAACTGGCGAAACCCAGAATCCGATCAGCTGGTATACCTTATAGGTATGTCACATCGGGTACGAGTAAACCTGTTGCTTGGGACTGCTTCTGAAGTAACATTGTTTGGATACCTAGGTGTACTTCATACCTGAATACGACCTTGGAATCGGGGGGTTCGAGAATTGGGTATCTGCTGATCTTGGTAACGACAGTGAGATGTTTCCTTCCCCCTTTTCTGCCCCCTCAAACGGAGAATTCTTAAGCAGCCAATCGTGAAGATGAGGCGGCCCGTCTAAAACACGAATAAAAGAAAAGCCAACCTATCATATACTCTCAACTAGCGTACAAAATAGCTTTACTAAGCCTACTTTGTGCGTTTAAAGGAGGAGATTGGAAAATGAGCGAAAGATTGCTAATTGCTCTGCCTGACTTGTACCGGTATGTTCCGCTTCCAGTCCACGATCATGTGCGCACCGCGATAGTGACGTCGATACTACGGCATCATTATCCACGGGCTTTTCTCCCGCCAGCTCCTTTGCCCGGTCCCCTACCCAACCAGCCAACGCGGTTCATAATTCCCATCTTCAGCCAACCTGAGATATCACTTAATGATCTATCACAAAGGGGCCCCGTATAGAGCTTCAATTCCTGGCCTCTATAAAGCGGCGCTCACGCCACTATCGCACCCGTGTCAGCCTGTGTGGGAATTGCTGATTGGACCGGGGACAACCCCGGATCCTCTTTTACTTTTCCTGACCGCTGTCGTTTTTCTTCTGGTCTGAGTCGCTCTTCCGCCAGGATTCGTCCGAGCCATCTCTCTTCTGATCCTTGTTGTTTCGGGCGGCCATATCTGCACGCTTCGCGAAGGGGTCCTGCTCCCGCAGTAAGTATAGGTATCTATAAGCAAGCCATCGATAGGAACTAGTAGATCCAGGCGTAGTACGTTCTTCCCGCGGGACTTAGCAATCCGCGCGGCTGACTTCTCGTCCATCTTTGTTGGCCCCATATTGTAAAAATGAAAAAAAAAAAAAAAAAAAAAAAAAAAAAGATCAAAACCCGGAAGAATTGAGAAACCGAGAGTGTATACGTTGAAGAACGACCCAACCTTACGAACAAAGAATCAAGCGTAACCCAGAACGACTAAATGCTAGGTGATAAGAGGAGTATTGCAGAGGTTGAAACAACGAGGTAAGACCAGAATATATAGTCCAGGCCGTGCTCCTGAAAGCAGGCTGGTCTACCAGCCTTTCCAAGTTCGAAGCAGCCCGCCAGGGTCACACCGTATTTACTTTTTTTTTTCTTTCACTTTACACTCTGCTTTAGATATTGTGATGGTACACGAGGCAAGGCTCGTCTCTTTGTTCCTAGCGCATCACTGGCCGCGGCATCTCTCTCGAGCGTCATGCTATGCAAGCAAGGAAAGCTGCAGCAAGCCTGCCGGTATGTAAAACGGTAGCAAACAATAGGGTAACTGACACGATGTAGAGTCATATGCGAGGCACCTGCCAATCTCGTCCTCTGGTTCAGATAACTAGTGGTCCCAGATAGAATATAGGTTCCAAGGATCCATATTGGTCGATGAACACACGATGCTTTAGGTACTTCCTCTCAGCTGTGTAGCAGCCCCGGATCCAAACTTTCTTGCCTGGGCATTCTAAAGCCGGGGCCAGATTCCTGCGACAAAGCGACGGGAACACCCATCTATCAACTTTGGGCATACACGGCCCTTTCGACAGGGAAGACCTTTCCCGCCTCGCAGGATTCGTGTGGCTGTCCAGACACGCTTTTTTACCCACCAAGAGTCGAAAGCTAATAAGCTTTATCCTTGACCGAAAACCCGCGGCAGCCGTAGGTAGTAGAAAGGATATTAGGAGCAAGCAACCACTAAGAGCATGTCCACAACCTCAGCTTGTATACACGGCTATACATAGCTTGGATGGAGATGCAAGGGGCTATTGAGCGTTTCACAAGAGCATTAAATCAATCTATGCGACAATTGCCCTGAATCAGCTCACAATGAGGCAATCTCTCAGGCATGCATATATCCCTCTTGTCCGGTAGGGCAGCAACATGGCCAACTACCTTCTTCATGATCTTGGGCACCTGATTTGGACGAAAGCCCCTACGCCAGTGCAGCATACCACGGTCGATTCTAGCAACATACCTTGGGAGTCGGCAAAGTCGTAGGCCAGGTGCTAGACCTACATTTGATTCGTCCAACTCGACTTCGTATCGGCTCGCTACGGGGATGCCATTGTCTTGGAACCCGAAAGTTATCAAATTTCCATTTAACCAGAATGGCTAGATGAACCAAGTGTAATATCGCCGAATTTAAGAACACCATCTCTCGTAATAATCCCGACGAGGTTGCATTAGGTTTTGAGAGGGTTGTAAGGCGTAACGTTCGAGAAACGTCTCCAACGTTATACCGAGTCAACCCCATTCCATTTCCCGTTGGTTGACTTCCGCTGCGGAAAGACACCGCTACCTATTTACAGAGCTTATCAAAAGCTACGACAAGAAATGGGTAACACCATGCTAAAATCTTAATGATGGTGTCCATGAATTGGATCATCCCCCTCGCTGATGACCTTCTGACACTTAGCAAGGATGGCTGCTTGCCTCGACACTTCAGCCAGCGTGCCAACAACCTGCTTATTACCATCCACGAAGCCGTATAGCGCATACGGGATACCAACATCGTTACAAAACTCCTGTACCAGCTTTTGCGTGCGGCGGAGGTTATGACGCGGAATCCTGGGGAACAAGTGGTGAATCACTTGGAATTGCAGACCGCCATGGAAAAAGTCCAGCCACTGAGGGCAGTCGATGTCCATGGTCGTGCGAAGCATCTTCTGAGGAAATGATTCGTGGGGGCCCATGTCGGACGTGCTCATCGCGAAGTGGGAAAGACAGATCTGCGCATGGACGGGCATGGGGACCATGTGGCTGATCAGGAAAAAGACAAATCGATCCCAGTTATTTGGGATCGACTTGTACACTACTCCGTAGAAGTACCAAGTAATGAAACAAAGCTGCCCGGTTATCTCGAACCACCCATGCCACCAGGCAGGTCCCTTCTTAGGACCCCTGCGAGCAAGTAAATAATCCCAAGATAGACGGTAGAGGTTCAGACGTCCGAAAAGGAGAAGTATGTAGTAAGTGTACGGCTGAATCCTGAGCATGAGTTTTGCTGCAGCATCGTACTCCATTACACGATCGTAGAAAGTGGAACGCATCGATGTGAAAAATCGGTGGGACACGGCCATGAACGGCATGTGTTCAATATCTGGGTCGTGCTCAGGTGCATTCGTAACAATGTGGTGCACATTATGGTTTCGCTTCCACCATCCTAGGGAGAGACCACCAAAGAAATCGGCAATGATGATACCAATAACGGTATCCGTGTGGAAGCCATGCGTGATACCCATGTGACCGGCGTCGTGGGCGGTAAAAACAAGCTGATGCCAAAATGCGCCTAGACATATCGCACTAAGAACGTACCAACCCCAGTGTAAAAAGAGGAAGGTCAGTGCGAAGAGGATGGAATACCGCGTACACTCGATTGCATATGCCCCATAATTACACTTATAGAGACCTTCGGCTTTGATCCGCTCGCCAAGGTCGCGATACTTGGCCACAATGGTATCCTGGGTATCAAAATCCAGGGAGGGGTATTTTTCCAAATCCAAAGTTGTCTTCTCCTTGGTAATAGTATCGAGGTACGTCATACCATCATCGTCAGGTTCCACAGAAGACACGGAACATGTCGATGAAGATTTAGGCACTAGCCCATCAGCACCGCGTCGTTTTCGAACCTCGGATTCGGCGCTGTCAAAGACAGGAGAAGGTTCCCGGGAACTCGGGCTGCTCGAAGTAACAGTAGACATTACGTCTGCTTCTTCAGCCTCCTTCTCAACATCGTTGCCCTCTAGTAATGGTCTGAATTTACCACCTTGGATGGGGGGGACGAAGTTGGACCATCTTCCTTCAATTCTACCGATCCGATAACGGTTCATTTGCTCTCTTGCTTCGGCAGAATGGAGACTATAGTACCAAGGAAATGTTAGAGACATAAGCTCCTGATGCGGGTATAGGGTTATACGGGAGAGAGCAGCACTAACGCAGTGACTTCGTCGGTAGCATCTCGACCAACCATATGCAAGATTGCCTTGTCACCGCCTGGGTGATACGGGAGCCAGGCATCGGCCTTGAATACATATTGGTTGGCGATGAAAATGTGTTGTCCCTCGGCGATTAGACCTTCAATCTGCCTTCTCGACAGTATCGGGTACGTTCTTTCAGCCATTATCGTCCACGTCCGCCAGCCTCTCTAGGGCTCTCAGGTACCCAACGTATAGAAAAGGGAGAAGAGAGACACAAAAGGTCTAGGGTTAATGCTCGAGGGAAGATTTACGCAACCATTTCACATCGATAATGAAAAGGAGGGTATATACGACCAGGAGGGGTTGTATAAGACGATTGGTACCTCTTTTTATTAAAGAAAAGAAGATGGGGTTATTAAAAAAGTGAATGGACATTAAAATGTTAAGGTTTAAGGCACGTCCCTTGTCAAAAAGAAAGTCCAGAGTTTCAGCCGAAGAGCTTTGGCCCCTGGGAGCTAAAAGGAAGAGCGGTGGAAACAAAATAGTGGGGGTACCTCACCGTAACTCTCCGCACATTCCGTTTGGGTCGATCCCCTGAATGTGTTTTGACTGTTTTGACCAATGAGATAGGTCCCATAAGCCACGACGCCTTCCCCACCGACCCCATTTCTCTAACAAACCCAACTACCAGACAGACACAACTTTTATACCCAACAAACTATGTGCATAATGTTACATCTACATACATAACATCGCACAAAGCACGTAACATACACTATACAGTTATCTAAACAATCTAAAACGGCCAATAGCTAAGGTACATACACGTCGGAAACGCAATAACATAGCTGATCCAAGATTTTTTTATTCTTTTTTTTTTTTTTTTTTTTTTAAGATTTTTAAGATTTTTTTTTTCTGGAAGCCAGATACGAGCAGCTCATCCGTACATGGTAACCAACTGCATGGTATGACTTGTAAATCATACCCTTGCAGTCGTACGACTCGCCAATATACTAAACACCTAGCCTAGCCGCCCCAAGCAAGAAAATATCTCTACATTATTCAATTCGTGAGAAGCGTTAAAAATCGACTTGTCACTTAGACTCACAGAGTCTCTATTAGTCTACTAGGGCAACGCTAGATACGACGTCAAGAGTAGCTGATATCCAGGTTATGTGCTTCCAGTAAGCTTCTAGTGAGCTTCACCGGTGTTGCATTAACCACAAATCGATATATGTAGGACCCTGTATTCAAGTGTCCCAACAGGTCATGATCATTCGAGATAATTTAAGGCACACATTGGTAGGAATACGACGACAGATTTACGATACCTACTGCCAATACTAACCAAATCTCGAATTCAACTATACTCTTCGCCGGAACCAGGAATTGGCAAAGTCAGGGACGGTTTTCTCCGTGTTAAAAGTTTCCAAATAATGATGAAATCAATCCATCATCGACCTACCTATCGCAAGTCCCAACAGAGGGCGAAATATGGTAAGGGGTTATGATATCTACATGCCTTGACTTCCCTATATGTAAGATATTGTCTGTTTTAAGGCTCCCTTAGTAGGGCCTAGCATAATGTATCATGGTATCCTCAGCTCCTTGGGATAATAGATAACTCGAGACAAGCCAAAGACTGTAGAGACAACGGAGCTACTCCATGCGGAACTCGCATTCAGCTTTATAAGCTTATTACTATACCTACATACCAGAAGTGTCCTTTACCTCGGAATCTCGTCTAGAATCCGAGCTTAGGTATGCGTTGTTATTCCCCGCTAATTTCAGAGGCTGCGGGCTTGCTTTCTACCCTTCCACGCAGATCTAGATATGCCAAACCACCAATCTAGCAAGCTCAGCATGATTCTAGAAGAGTAATAATTATCCTGGTATATCTTTGTGTCATGTAAGCAAACACGAGATTCCAAGTATCTATATCCATTTCTATGTATGCAATTGTGAACCGCAGGTTCGGCAGAAACTACCTAGTAATTCCGCTGCTTAGCAACAGTTGTATAGAAGTAGGAATAGTAAAGACATCAATTCAAAAGCCGACAACATAGCAAGCCTTGCGTTTATATCTACCTACCTTTGTAGTTAGTCGTAACGTCGTAACTGTACATGCAGCCCTACATGAACTAGACGAATGGGAATACGCGGCAGCCGGTGATACACATATGTCGAACCAGATGCACGTCTTAGAAGTATCAAGGAGGCAAATTATATACCCAAAAAGGGCGTACTTTAGACTTGCTCCTAAACGAGGGGGGGCTTATGTTACATGCCAGCTTCGCAGAACACGAACCGGATCTCGCCCGCTCCGTAATATTTCCAAAAATGGCTTCGCCAGAGAGAAAGGCTGAAATAAGAACATCAGCGAAAGAAGATAATGCTGTTATTCGAGGAATAACTGTATCACGCGATCAGGTAGTATCTACCTCTGCGAAACCCCCACGCCGGCAATGTGCCCCCTATCCGGCTGTCGTAACGCCAAGACACAGGGCGAAGAATTCATAGTAATATACTTTACTCACATCAGCTCGGAAGTGAAGGGCATGAGAAAAGCCAACTAATCAGATATATATGAGCAATTTACCTGTAGCCATCTTGTACTCGAGAGCACATCAATGACATATTACCATATTAAGAAAGCAGGTACAGTACTTACCAACTGCTTTGAGTAACTAACCCGCTATATAAGATTAAAATATCTCATTAATTTATATCTAACTGCTGAAAGTATGCTATTTTCTATATGTATACCTAGGTCGCCTCACTTCACCTCGTCTGGAATTCTATCAGAAAGGCAGGGGTTCTAACACTACCTAAATAGTCACGTTGTTAGATATAGAACTGGTATGCTGGGGTAAAGCTATAATGGCTATTTATACGGCTTCTCAGTGGGCACATAATAAACAGGATAGAAATACTAATCCGCAAACAAAAATAAATATATAAAAGTAGATAAAATAGAATGAACCCAAACATAAGGAAGAAGTATTTGTGTGCACGCATTACAAGCTTTCACGGTTGGGCTTAACAACTCTAACCCCTAACTACCTATCACGATGGCATAGTTTAAATAAATCGACTAGCAAACCTATTAAACAATAATCGCGCTCGTCCATATAGCGTGAAAATACATCTATCATCCGCCACAGTCAAAATACACGACAATTCAACATGCAAACCCACCGTAAATTCAAACACGCTCACAAGACCTATTGTGACAACGGCTCGAGATCTTATATAAGGTAAAGATAAAATGAAATTTAAGTTTATATAAGTTGAGATATACTCCTATCCCGATTTATCCCAACATCTAGCCCTTATATCCGAACCCGTGAACCATATCCCTAGACCTCTGCCCATACCCATACGAAACCGGTCTATACCTACCTGTTATTTCAAAGTAAAGATCCCCAACTAGCAACTCGGAAAAAAAAAAGAAGAAAAAGAAAAAGGCGCTGGCACGTCATTATCTTATTTGTTCGATCGAGCTGCTCCCAGGATCCTGCTTCCCCTTTAGAAGACCCAAGACCAAGCAATCTCATACGTGCTGCGACCTCCTCCCATGTCGACTCCCAATATTGCTAATACTATCGCTCGGCGCCACGCTCCCGGCATCATCGTCGCCACCATCATCCCAGACCGCGAAGCCGCTGCCGGCGTGGCTTTCCGGACGTCGCGGCCCGCGTCTGTCGTTGGACCCCTTATGAGTAGACGAGGACGACGGCGAGGACGACGACGGATACCGACTCGCTGCTTTAGACGCAGCTCGCGACGGCGAGGTACGTGCGCCGCGGAGCGTACCGGCTGACCTATCCGTTTTAGCTGAGACGTACGTCTCTGCTTCGGCGTCGCGCGGCGACCGCGACCGCGACGACGACGCAGTCGTGTGCTTGGAGCTGACGTAAGTGCACCAGTCTGACTCCGAGTCAGGAGAGTGCCGCGAGCTGGCGTGGCTGCGGGAGTCGGGGGCGTGGGAGTGTCTGGATCGGCTTGTGTTGCTGCGGTACTCCGCTTCCATCGGCCGCCTGGACGGGTCGCGGTATGTAGACCCCGAGCTGCTCTTATACTCGTGTTCGTCAATCGTGAAGGGGCGTCTAGACGAGGAGGCCTCGCTGTTGCCGCGGGACCTACTGCCCGTGGTGTAGTGGCTTGAGTAGCGGCTAGAGCGATTGTCGACGTCTTCGACCATTCTACCTCGTGGATTGCCGCCATTGTAACTACTCGGAGGGTAGTACCGGGGTCGGTCCGGAGATTGGTCCGGGTATGTGGATCTCCTGGTAAATTGGGGCACATCGTGCCCCTGAGACGCCGTGGTCTCTTGTTCTTCTTTGTTCTTTAACGAATTATAAGTTAGCGCGCCACCGACGGCAGCGCCCACCGCGAGACCAAAGACGGCACCAAGGACGGCGGTGGTATTCATCCCTTTTGGGCCCTCCTCAGTTGGAGGCTCAATGGTTGACGAGGTAGTAGTGCTTTCCGGGACCACCGTATAGGACTCGCCGCAGGAGACGTAGCTGCCAACTGTAGAACTAGGTGCAGCAGAACGGGCAATAGACCGTGGCAAAGGAACCATTGGAGCACCGACATCCATGGTCCAATCAAGAACGCGGCTGGACTCCTGGGAAGAAGAATGGGAGCGGCTTACCGTCGAGCCCGCCCGGCTCGCGGCATACTTCTTCGAAGTGTTAGCGTGGATGACTTCCATTATGTTTCCGTCAAAGTCTCCGATTATAGCACGACTCTCTTCGCCCGAGTCTGGCTTCTGAATTCGTAGATAGTTCACGCCGTATTTGCCGTCCTTCAGATCAGGGTTAGACCGTAAAGCAGCTTCGTAGAAAGCAGCAACAGCCGAAGGTGATCTCGCCGAGAGAACTAGACGGCAAGGTCGCACGAATTGTGAGTCGGAATTGACGTTCTGCTTCAATTCGAAGACCGGTTCAGGGGAGGATGAAGCAGTTTCGCCAAACAATACCGAGGTGGGAGTGGCAGATATATAACGAAGGCCGAGGGGCTGGACCACAGCGGCGTAAAAGGAAGCCGACGGGGCTAGGTCTTTAACTTGGATAAACGGCAGGACCTGCATATCCCCAGGAGCTACTAGTCCGTGATAAGTTATCAAGTAGGGTGGAATTGAAACTTGGAACGGCCGAGTAGTCGAAGTTAAGTGACTCAGACTACAACTGGCTCTGATAGCAGCAATATGCGCGAATACTGGTCAATAAGACGAATGAACCTGACAAGTAGTATGCAGCCAACCAGCTAGCAGCGATCTGGAACACGTCTGAAGGTATAAAGCAACGAATAATAAGGTAGGAATGATAAAATAGACAAAACAAAAGTGGTATATTAAGTGGGACAGAGTGGAACGAGGGGTGTTGTCGATGTCTAATTTAGTTGTGCAGGTGTCTTAATATGCGAGCCAAGTATAAACGCGCCCCAACTCCCAGAGCCCAGAGGGGGATTTTCAGGGGAAATAATAAAAATTATCGAGTCGATAGAACTTGAGTGATATTGGGCAGTTAACCTCCGACCTGTCAAGTAGATATATCAACAATTAGAATTAGAACGATCATGAGCGAACGGAGAGCGAAAAGAAACTCAGAAGCCAGCAAATTTATGAGTAGAAATATACCAACGGAAGTACCCATTCTGGTATTTTAGCGGGAATATACCCATTGAGACGACCGCCAATAGACAAGCTTCTCCCAAAATGCTGATAGTTTAGGTACTGATGCAGGAGACATCTTTGACTTGTCTTGGGAATTTTCCGGAAGGTGATCCACCCCCCAATAATCTGATGCGACTGGCTACCCCAGTTGGCTTAGTTGCGTCTACCTGAACTCATTTATACACGTGTAGTGTGATAGATTGAAAGACAACCAACTTGGCGGAGTTTTAGTAGTGGCGAAAGAATATAAGAATATCCACCATGTACCTGAGTATGCATTAAATACGCAAGATGACCCATGGAAAAGGTTTACGATCCATGGCTGCCAAAGTCGTATAATGATAACCCAGCTGAATAACCCAGCTGAATCATGAGGGGTATAAGATGGCTCGAGTCCGAATGGCGTAATGTTGGTCTTCACGTCAATGCTGTGGGTATATATCAAGCAGGCTGCCGGAAGTGACTATGAATTTCATGATTTTTTGATAGAAAATAGTGCTGACTCCCAGGCCTGCCTACTACGACAACGATGAAAGGAATGCCACGTCAAATTAATGCCCTATGTTGAGTTGCCGCGTGCCTGAAGCCATCTTCCGACATGAGCTGAACTTGAGAGAATAGCTATTAACAGCTCGAGTTATAAATGGAATAAATGGGGCTCCAGCGAGCAGAGTTCTGATAACTTCTTGGGAAATAGCTGAGTGTAAAGTAGAGATCTCACAGTGAAATGGCTTATAAGATGTTGGTGGAGGCTGCAGGCTTGCAGCAATGTGGAAAAATACTTAAGGTGGGACAATTATGTATATTCTCCACGACTTGTTTGATGTTTCGACTTTCTTCGATTCTTAATGGCCAATCCTACATGTAGTTGCTCATTGTGAGACATTGACAACGCAATGGTCTGTCTGGTGTGCCGGTACACTTATGTACAGACCGGCATCATGTGAGTGGGTAGGTGCACGGAAAAACCAGGGACTCCAAATTCAATAGCCAATTCCTGCTTTAACTTTGTCTATTAATTGCGTGGTCCTCAAACCAGGTCCCTATGGAGGATAGACATAGACCCCTTGATTAGACATAGGCCTATTATTGCTAGTTTCTCCCCATTTCGCTGTGGAATACTCGCAATCCAGACCGAAACAGACATCAAAATGGCTAGGCGTTACCGGTGGTGCATACAATATGATCTCCACAGATGCAGATTTGACTACAAGATCTTCACCTTGCATCCCGGTGCATATCCACCTCCCAACCAGATATCATCAGAGCAGGGTACCCAATGCCTACCTAGAAGCAAATCGATGGTGAAGGGAATTAGGAGGGGACGCTGTCCTCATCGAACTAGTGCCTCCACTCTGCCTGCCTTCATCGCTAAAGCGGACGCCGACATTCGTTCCTAAAAGCGGCCAGCCCAACGGCAAGACGCTCCTGTGTCTGGGATGGCGCTCGCTTCCACGGTTTTAACTCATCTAATAGGTCCGGTATAAAACCGACATATAGTTCTGCTACAGAAATTAGATCCGCTGCGCAGCCAAGCCATGACAGCCTCGTACTAGACGGGCTACATATTCAATGACTTCTGGCACTGAGTACTAAACTCGAGCTGCGGCTAAGGCAGGCCCTAGCATCAGACTAGAAAGGTGAGCTAGCATGTTAGGAGGGACTCTCGGGAAAAAAAAAAAGGAAACAAAGAAAGAGGGCTGTGGGCCAAGTTGAAGTGGCCCACATAAGACGGCGAAAACGTCTTGGATCTCATGTTGAACGCCTGATGTTTTGGTTGCAAAAACAGAGACTGAACAAAACCCGTAGACCCAAGCACCGGGGAAACCTGCGTCTGCCACCATGTTGTATGGCGGGTTCCGCAAGGCACGCCCGCTTTATCATTCATACCTAGATTAATACGTTCCACTACCTACCCTCCGCTTACATTCCCTTTTTCCTCCTCTAGGGGCACAACTTGGGGGATGATAATCTTAGAGGATGTCCCAGACGTCCTCAGCAGCGTGGCAAAACTTGCTGCATGCAACACTGGCTGATAAACTGTATTGGCTAATCGAGATCTTCTCGTCCACGTACTCGTCGGCAAAGTTGTCCGGGCCCTTAGCCATGGCACCGACGAAAACACATATGCTCTCCTTTGGTCCGAGGGTCTGGATGTAGTCTCGTACGCGTACAGTAGCCGAGTCAAAGCTTAGTGTAACCTTGCGGCAATTGGGCGGTAGGTGATCCGTGATGGGATTCTGAATGACCCGGAGAAGCTTTTCTTGCGAGTTTGTCGAGCGGATGGATAAGCGGTGGAGCAATTGGACCATCAAACCAGCAAACCGCTTAAATGTTCGAGGAATACGGACGGTAGGGGACACCTCGATGAGAACACCCTTTGCAGTTTGTATATATATTTGTAGCCTGCCCGCCTTATTGATAGGCGAATCCAAAAGAGTAAGGAGGCACTGCATCAATGGGATATGATGTCAACATGTTGAATGCTAACCTACTAAGACTAACGGCTTGTTGAGAAGCGGGGGAGATATGAGACTATAGCGTACCTGATGTGTGATATCTGGTCGGGCATCGCTGATGTCTCGGTTCATCTTGCGCATCACTCCGATGTGTTCGTCGCTGTTTAGGAGCGAGTATTTATCCTCGCGCTGCATACCGGCCCGTCCAGCGCCGCCACCGTGGGAAGCCTTGTAGGTCTCTAGACTGGCATTGGATAGGACTACTATGAGTCTCTGGCTGTCCTTGTCATTGGAGGCTATAGGTACGTGTTGTTCGGCGACAAGCTGAGGAAGAGCTGGGGGTGGTAGAGACTGAGTACCTGCAAAAGTAGCCATTGATGTTAGAAGATCTGTTTACCAAACTGGGTACTGCAGGGTAGGGTTGATATCCGTGTCCGTGGACGCTATAAGCTGTCTCAAGCCTTTGTGCGTTCAAGAAGAGTCCTTCAAGAAGAGCCCTTCAATCCAGTGTCCCCCTAATGGTGTGGACAGGCCGAGGGGTACAGGCATGCGGCTGAGTTCAAGACACAACTTGGAGCAACCTATGCGCGAATAGGGTGAAACGGACAACACATTTTCTGTCATCTTTTCTTATGTGTTGAAACAGTATGAGGAGGCTGGAAAAGCAATTGTGTCTGGAACTCACGAGGTCGCTTCCCAGCGCGGTATTCTACTGTGGAAGGCATGATTTGATTTTATTCGATTGGCAAATAATAGAACGAGATAGAGTTTTCAGTGGAAGTCGGCAATGCAATAGGCTGTATAGTAAGCAGTTGCCGTGATTACGGAAGTAAATAATCGCTAATGTGTGACGAAAACGTGGTATAAAAGCTGAAAGTGAAGGGGGAAAAAAAAAAAGAAGTCGTCAATGGGACGAAGAATTAATGTGAAGAAATTGTCGAGAACTTAGAAGGAACGGGTTAAGCTATACGTAGATGTGGAGAAGTCCCTTCATGTGGAGAGGACTTTCTTTTTTCTTTTTTTTTTTTTTTTTTCTTCTCTCAATTCTTAGGAACTTAATAACCCTGGACCCCACTTACTCTATAAAGGATTGTTATCAATGTTACCCCCACTATGGATACCACCCACCCGGTATATGCGAGTATCGGTACTACCTCTACCTACCTAAGCTACCTAACCTATACCTACATAAGGTAAGTATATGTTGTCCTATAGTAGCCATAGGTATTATATACGAGTGCTGCACTTAAAAAATACACTTTGGTACCACTGGAAGAAAATCAACATCCCTTACTTTACAATGGTACTATATGATGTGTTAAGCGCCAGGGATACACTACGTAAGTAAGTAGCATCGTGTGTGTTGGTTCCAGTTACCAACCAGAATTTCATCGGATCACCGGTTCCATTGGAAACACGCGATGAGTCGACGAGTCGACGAGTCGACGAAGCCCGAGCCCGAACCCGAACCCCGACCTCCGTAGTTTTCTACCCTCTAGCTTTATCGTTACAGCTTATGAGCCGTGAACGATGTAATGCTTCCTGCAGGTTTCGCGAATATTAGACGAGCTCGGTTCTTCCGAGCCGATCGGTCAGATTCGATGGAGTACAAGAAGTGTTTATAATTTCAACTCAACCAAAGGAATGGCACCCAATCCTTACTCAGCCTGCGCCCCGGTTTCTGCGAATAAGGCTTCAAGCCTTTCGGACAAACTTAGTAGGCTACCTGCAGTCGGTGGCTTTCTGCAGGTGATCCGATCCCGTCGCGGGGGAGATTCAACTTCTTGGGGTCCGAGATACGTCTGCCTACACGCCTAAGCTCCAGCAATCAGCTCTCGCCGATCATGGTAGGTAATCCAAGTGTTACGACTATATGCCCTTTCCCATATAGATCATTTTAAATTCGGATAAAATTGCCTAGCATAAGCATGCTTTCTTCCTAGGCAAGTAAACGGCTAGAGAAAGCTTTGATATCGTCCCTAAGTCAACTATGAAAGTATTCACTATTTTGCATGGGAATGACGTTCGGAAGGCAACCCGGGTACACACGTAAGCTGACTTGCCCCGAGACTATAAGCCCATCACTTCGGCCGAGAATAATCCTTGCACGAGATAATAATTAACATAGCCAACCAACAATCGAGGAATGCATGAACGTTCATATATGGCCTTTTTTTTTTTTTTTTTTTGCCAAGAGTGACACATTCAAAGGTCTACTGATACCTAGTTGACATGCCGCAGTTATGCCCATCGAATGTTATGGCATATATCGTATGCAAGCTAAGCACGGGGTTTTCCTAAATAAGACCAACATTGCACATGTGGAATGTCCTAGACTGATAACGAAGAGCATAATATTTATCAGTTCTTCATTTGTTCTTTGAACTTGCAAGTCTATCTGTAGAGATTTACGAGGATCGCCGATTCAAGACACGGACGGCATTCATATCCGTAAAATATTAACTGCGCTTCCCGTCTCTCTACTTAGTCGACAGAGGAAGGTCAAGGCTATGAAAAGAACCTATATACGCAGAGATGAAAAGCAGCATTAGCAAAAATCCATAGGTGTTAACTTCGTTCTATTTTATGATCAGTGTCCTAAAGTGAAACCAATCACGATTAAAAACCCTCCCTTATACGTAGATATGTATATAATAAATACAGTTCAGATACTGCTCGATACACATAGCTAGTGCGAAAGAAGTACCATCATCTGAAGAGGTCCCTTCCATTCATATATTAGAGGATGTTGTGCTTAGGGTAGAATAATTTGTTGAAGGCTACCTATCAGCAATGTCTTCCTAGATGATCCTAAGGTTTAGAACACTCGAATAACTCATACCATATGTGAATAATCTGTCACTTCGAACTCGATGGGGTACTACGTAAGTAAACCTTACCTAAGAACTTACCTAGGTAGACATGCATATATTCACAGCCAAGCATTCTTTAGAAGGCCATTATATGTAAATATTTGTATATTTATCGCATTGCTTTGATAAAGTAATTGGAGTAACCGCTGAGAATGACAAGCCGGGTTTTATTACCGTTGTATATCACTTAACATGTTCATCAACTCAACTCCCCCCCGCGGAGAAAACTAAAAGACAAGAGCAGGCTAATATTTGTATGTAATAACAGTGCATCATAGATATTAAAACATTTAAACTGCCAACCTAGAGCCCTCAATGGCGTGGAGCAAGATAATCAATCTTGGTCGGACTAGTAGCACCTAGATATTACCATAGGTACCTATTAGGTAAAGCCAATTTTGCAGTTTAATGGGTAAAGCTATGTATTGCCAGGTATTTATATTATAATAAACAAGTATTCATAATTACACGGCTGTTCTCATCATTTGAAATACTTCATTATAGAAATTACAAAAAGAGAAAAAGAAAGGGCACCTACGGGGTTCGAACCCGTGATCTCTCCCAGTTTGTAACCTGACTTCAAGTTACCCAAAGGGAGCGAGTTTCCACTTCTCCAAGGCACCATTGTGTTATTTGATTGCGGAAATATTGAATGGAAAGTATGATATTTAATCTGAAAGGAGGTACTTGACGTTGCCATGGTACTAGATACTAGGCGTTAGGCATCCACGCTATTCACAACCGTAACCAGATATAAAGGCACACGCGTAATCTCAGGCAACTAGGAATTCTCAGATTTTAGATTTTCATCTTGACAACAGCATAAAATTGCAGCTTCATGTTGAGACTTTAACAATATGTATATCTGCTAGGGGTTTTACCAACCTCAGCATATAGCAGCTGTCTATGCTCACATACACCTAAGTACCGCCCCCCAATTCTACAACTAACATATGGATAATAAGTCAAATTAACGTTTGGCTTATTGTTAACTGTGCAGTGCTGAACAGACTATCTTGATAAATACGCTATTGTCCTTAAAAGGAGTCTCTATATTATGTGAGGAAAAGAACGGGACTAGATTATGAGATACCAACTGGCCCAAACATGATCCAAAGGTCAAATACTTCGGCCCCAAGTATATCCATTTCCTCTTCCAAGAATTGAAAAAAATAAAAAAAAAGGAAAAAAAAAAAGATAAAGATTTGAATAAAAGCTATAGGTATATGATGCATCCACCTGATACAGGGGAGGTATGGCGAGTGGGTTGTAGGTGACAACGGAAATCAGGCAGGACCTTGAGGTCCAGCAACTTAACCCTTCGCCAGCTTCTTCAACTGCGTAACTACAAAAGCACATCCGTTAGCAACAAGTAAAAAGTGAAGACTTTCAAACTAGGTAAACCAAACCAACCCGAAAAAAAAAGAAAAAGAGAAGAGAAGAAAAATAGGTACTTACGATCGCCGTTAAATGTATCCGAATCACCACCATACTTATACGCATCATTAAACTGCCAAATGGTATAATACGGCCACCCTCCCGGCGGCGTCCCCGCTGAACTGCTATACCTAGCCAAGACGAGCGGATGTGTGTTCACGAACGCGCTCGAGCCCCCCGTGCAGCTCGACCACCAGGACGGGTTCGTGTACAGGAGCGGGTACCGCCCCGTCTTGCCGTGGTACGTGTTGCTGAAGTCCCGGATCCACGAGACCATGGCGCTGGCGGACAGGCCCGCGCAGTCCCCCTCGAGGTCCAGCATCCCCGGCAGCGTGATCCCGTCGCCCGACCACCCCCCGCCGTTCGCGAGGAAGTAGTTGGCCTGCGCGGCGCCCGAGGACGCCCCCGGCCGCGCGAAGTGGTACCCGCCGCGGATGAGCCCCGCGTTGGTCGCCCCCGTGTAGTGCGCGCTGAACTTGGGGTCTTTGTAGTTTGTGCCCTCCGTAGCCTACCCGCAACTTTGTAAGTACATGCCTATCGTGTAGCTAATCGAAGGGGAGGAATGTGAAAAAAAAGGGAAAAAAAAGAAAGAAAAAAGAAAGCTACCTTGATGATAACGAAACGAGCCCCGGACTTATAAGCTGCCGCAAAGTCTACGTTGGGCTGGTAGTGAGAAATGTCGAACCCAGGGACAGCAGCGAGAGCAAGGCTGCCGAAGCCGAGGCAAGCAGTAATGAATGTCTTTATATGCATGATTGTTGGTTAAGGAATTGTATTCCAAAGAATTGGCATTCCAGAGGCGATATGTGAGTTGCCTGACTCGTCGCCATGGCAGGCTTTATACTTCTCAGGGACAAGATAAACCATAGCCATATCTAAATATCTACGAGACCCACAGTTATGATGAAAGGTATGACGTGGGAAGATAGGGGTTTGGAGTCTTTGGATAGGAAAGGCAGGTACGTAGTATGTTTTACGTGGGTTTTTAGATGCCATTGGTTACTTAGGGTTACTATTCTTTTCAGCTGGACTTAGAAAGTTGTCGATCCTACGTAGTCTGGGAAAAAGCTCGTGAATATCGAACCACGATCTAACATTTCCGTATTCGAGCTTCATGTTTATAGTAAGTTGAAACAGGTGAACTAGTATTTAGGTGGCAACGTTATACCATGTCTTGACGCCGTGGCTTCAGCTGCTTACTACGTCTAGTAGCGTTCGGTCTGAGCTGAAGGCTTAGCTGCTAGTTGTTTCAACGAGAAACAGGATGTTATACTGCTGTCTCTGGTTTTAGGCTAGAATAGCTCAACATATTGGAAGCATACGGGTAGTACCTAGCTGATCTTAAGGAGGTAGGTGGAGTAATGGTTTACCCGAGGCAACTGGGAGAGCTGAGGTCCTTTCGAACGAGCACGTTGCTATATTCATCAGTTCTCCTTCCAAAAATGGTAGAAGTGGTGCTCATAGGGCGGTACAAATGACGAAATTAGGTCGGTAGTAGCCAGATTCGTTTCCATTACCTGTCATGTTTTATAAGACCACGGTTGAAGGGAAGTACATATTTTGTTTCTTCATTCACTGTGGGGGCGAGGAAAGCTGAACGACTCCTGGTGGACTGCTTTAGTTTGATGTAGCCAAAACCTATATGGTTATAGACGAATCTGCCTACACAACAGAAAATATTATATTATGTATGCTCTTTCAGGTTATGCAGAATTATGGTGGAAAATGGTCTCTGCTTGTAAAAGGCTTCGAACGTATCAAGCTTCGAAGCTTTTAAGTTGTAAATTGTAAGTTGTAAGTTGCAAAGTTGTAAGCCGTTATTTTAAAGTACAGTGGATCCGCCCCCTGCCGTCGATCGCCTATCGATAAGCGCAAATGAAACCAAATTTCCAATCCCCTCTAGCCCCTCAGGTCCCGCGATTGGACCCATTGAATTCTAATCCGATAATCCTAGTTTTATCTTATCTGAGTGAGAGAAGTACGTACCGCCAAAAAGATTTTGGTGGTGGAGGACCTCATCGGCGGCTTTGTGGACGAAAATAGCAGCTGTAGCTGTCAACGATCTTTAGTTGCTTGTGTTATATACCAAGATACCAATTGGACAGCGGGAAACCTGAAGAGCATCGTAGAAGGGGCCGGAAGGGAAAAAGAAAGAAATAAAAGAAAAAAACACCACACACAACATGGCGTCCGAAGTCGCGGCGGCAGCTACCAACGTCGTGCGGCGCGCCGGCAAGGAGATGCACGGGATCGTAGTATCGGCTGGACTGATGAACAAGACGGTGAAAGTGAAGCTAGGCGGTCTACGATGGGAGCCCCGGGTGCAAAAGGTTAGCAGCTTACTTTACCCTCGTCTATAAAGAGAGAGAAAACCCCACGATCCAATAATATTCCCTCCTCTTCTTCGCCTGGCTACCTTTAAAAAAAATAAAAGAAAAACTAACAAATTCCTTCTTCTGACAATAACCAGTTCTTCAAAGAACCCCGCTTCAAGCTAGTCCACGACCCGCGCAACTCCCTCCGGCAAGGCGACGTCGTCGCCATCGAGCCCTCCTGGCGCGTGTCCCAGCACGTCCGCCACGTCGTCAAGCACATTATCGCGCCCTACGGCGAGCCCATCGAGAGCCGGGAGCCCGTACCCACCCTCGAGGAGCGCGTCGCCGAGCGCGTCGCCAAGCGCGCCGCCAAGGACGAGCGCAGGCGGCTGCGCAAGGAGGAGGAGCTGCGGAGGAGGGAGGAGCAGAAAAGGATGACCGCCGCCCCGGAACAGACGAAGAACGACGCTGCGCCCAACACTACGACGACCGAGACCACGTTGAGCGATGTCGACTGAGGTTAGCCTAGTATATCTGGATGAATGGATGGGTAGATGGCTGGGGTGCGCGGGAATCTAAGATTCAGGACTGCTTGTCCTTAACATGGAATGACTAGCTAGCTAGTTCACTAGCTGTCTGTCTGTCTGTCTGTGTCGTCAGCTACGTTGACTGAACTGCGGAAGGTGACGACGACGAAGAAGACGAAGACTGCGGTTCCACACAGTAAAAAAAAAAAAAAGAGCTGTATATACCAGAATCCCCTGCATGTAACAACATACTTATAGATGTACGACTACCGCTTCTACACGGCTCTGGTTTATGGTTATGTGAAAGGCGAGATGTCTTATCATCGACATATAATTCATATTGTACGGGTGGTCTTATAGTAGACCTAGGTATCGTATGTCAACCCGTCACTCGCCTCGCCTTACCTCGCCTTACCCCTGCCTTTCCTTGCGTAGCCTCGCATCGCCTAGCCCAGTCAATCCCTTGAACGCCACTGTTACGTACGCACATCCGTGCCTCATTTCGTTTATCTATATCTACCTTGAATAGCCCCCCCTTTCGCCTTACCCCCTAATCGTGCCTTAACCGTGGGGAGTATGTTATCCGCCGCGTTCTCCATATCTCCTCGCCCAATCCTCGTACTCCCTAAGTCCTTCTTTGCTGACGCTTGGGCGGATGTTGCGAAGGCTAGCCTTGAAGTCGTCCAGTTCTATGGGCCGGATCTGGTCCATTGTCGTGTGGAGGAGAGCCTCGCCCAAAGCGCGTAGGGGGCCCATTGCCGCGTCCTTGGCTAATGCTGTGATGTCCGAGCCAGAGAAGCCTATGTAAATTGATTAGTACTCCACCGCGAATCTAATTGTTTCTGTGGATCAATATTTACCGTCTGTTAGGTTTACCAATTCTGCAATATCGGCATCCGTAAGACTATGCTTCTGCTGGCCTAGCAATGTTTTCAATTGTGTAGCCCTCGTTTCTGCCTCGGGCAATGGTATATACTGACGCCTCACAAACCTCCGCCTTGCTGCTTCGTCAATCGCCCATGGCAGGTTGGTAGCCGCTAGCACAAGCACTCGATTTGGATCGCCTCGCTCCTTGCTTATTCCGCTATTGTTCTCACGCCCTGCTGCAGCCCGTTGTAGATCGCTCCATTGAATAAGAAACTCCGTCTTGATCCTCCTGGTGGCCTCGTGCTCTCCCGACCCAGACCGTTGAGAGAGAAGCGAGTCTATCTCGTCCACGAATATGATACTTGGCGCCATCATCTTGGCTAATGCGAATAATGCGCGCACGAGTTTCTCGGACTCGCCAAGGTATTTACTTGTTAGGCTACTTGCTGAAATAGAGAAGAATGTAGACTTCGACTCTGTTGCGACGGCACGGGCTAGCATTGTCTTTCCTGTGCCTGGAGGTCCAAAAAGGAGCATGCCCCTAGCTGGTTCGCGAAGTCCCATGAACAAATCTGGTCGTAGGAACGGGTATACCACTGCCTCTCTCAATGCATTTTTCGCAATCTCTAACCCGGCAACATCGCCCCAACGGACTTCATCTCCTTGCACAACAATTTCATTGAATATCGCCTTTGCCGCTGCCTCATCCACACCCGGGGGCAAGTTCTTCATGATTTCCTTTTTCCTCTTTTCCCAGTCGTCTTTACCCTTATCTCCTTCTTCGGCGGCCGAATTTGTTGTGGACCGATCTTCAATATCAGACGTTGTGGGAGATTCTTTCTGCTTTCCCTTAAGCTTCCGGCGGGAAGGGCTCGCCCGAACTTGATCGTCGCTAGATGACAGTTCTTCTCTCTTCCCATCATAGTCGGACATCTGCCGGCCCACTCGCTTTCTGGCGCTGTTGGGCTCAAATACTTTATCATGGGCTAAAGGTTTTCTCCTTACTGAGTTTCCCTTTGAACTTGTTCTAGGGGTGGCTTCTAGAAGCTCCAAAGCTCGGGAAGGAGTACTATTTCGCTCATCATAACTTGAACTTCCTGTTTTCCTTGGCGTTGGTCTTCGTTCTGTACGAATTCCTACGGAACTAGACTCATCGCGATCTTGGATAGCTAGAGCCCCTAAGGCGCTCGAAGCAGCACCGAGAGCAAGAGAAGATGGGGTAGACGAATAATCGGCTGAAATTTGCATTGAAGCCTCAGGGCTCGGCCGAGATGGTGTAGGCGTAGCATTAGAAGCTTCGGAAGAGACTACTAACCTCCGTGTGTGACTATCCCAATGCCTTGGGGTTGATGTAGAGTTCTTTCGCCCTTGGTCGTGAGATCGCCGTATCTCCGCAAGTCTCAATGGGCTGGTCGTGTCAGAGGAAGTTCCCCTCTCTAAGGTGGTCCAAGCTAACGTAGCAGCCTTACTAGCCCCTGGTCCCTTTGTTATCTTGGCTGGTGTATGTCTAGGGGGTTTCGTAGATTTCTCTTGTTTACTCGTCCGTAGCGTCGTTCGCATGATGTGCTTCTCTGGGCTAGGCGACCTCGAAGACCTTCTTCTCGCAGCAGATACACCATAAGGGGGGAGCGAAGGCGGCGTCGCTGCAGAAGATGATAACTCTTGGTCTAATATTGCACTGCGAAGTCCCGCAACTGCTTGCTCGGATGATTTCCTGGAAGGGAACGAGGGGCGTTTAGGGAGCGGTGGTTTGGATAACTCTGTATAAGTTATGGCAGGTATTGTTCCGTCGCCAATCCATCCTCTTTCCGGGGTATTGGCATTCGATCGGGTGCCCAGGCTCCCTTCGGTGCCTATACTCGATTGTGTGAATTGGAATGTTGGATCCTCCTCGCGGGATATTCGAAGAGCTTCTAGAAGATCAATTCTTTCTTTACACTGCACCTCCAACTCGCGTAGACTCTCAAGCAAAGCGCGTTCTGTCTCGGATTTCGGAGAGTAGTTGCCCTGCTTCTTGTTCGTCGTGTTCTGCCGTATCTGCTCAAGGGCGTTCCTCCAACATGACATCGCCTCTCTCTCGTCCCCCTAAATGTAGGGAGTAATATGGTTAGTCCGGTTCGATATTTATCGACTGGTAATAGCGAACAAAAGGGGGGGGGGGGCTCTGGGTTGGCAATATTCACGTACCTGGCTCTCATAGTAGACAGCTGTTGAGCACTTCAAATAGGCTTCATCGTATGTTTTTTGGAGGCTAGAAACGCTACTACTGGGCCACATCCTCGTCTCACGTTTGCCGTAGTTATTCTTTCGTCTGATACGAGGGCATGTGATTTCTTTAAATAGTGTCGCGGATGCAAGGGACACGGAGAGGGAGGTTTTATGATCGTATACGATAAGACATGACAAGAAAACCCTCCCAAATCCATGTATCGGACGCGTAGGAGGTTCGATCCTACAAGCGCAAGCACGTTAGGGCTGGATCCAGAAACGACGTTAAAGATCTTTAGTCCAGATTCGCGGATTCACGGTCTGGATTTGTCTCTTGATTTGTTCTCTTGATTCGTTCTCTTGATTTGTCTGGGTCTCTGGGTCTCTGGGTCTACAGATTTTAGAAGGACCCAGTGACGTCGCGTCGTGCCTCTTAGTGGGGTTTGATGACCCAAACCGGTGTGGCTTAGGAGCTTTATACAGTGGGGGGGTTTTACCGGTACAGGCTGCTAATTAGTTAGTGCAGCCTACCTGGGAATGTATTTATTGTACTGCATAAAATGCATGCCAGCCAATCCTGGAGATTCCCGATTGGTCATAACTTTTATGTACTTCTACGTATGAGGTACGGTTTATAACCGATATAAAACCATTATACCTTCATCGTATCACACTCATCCCTTTTCTATTTTCATGTCAGTTCGTTAAATACTACCTAGTATTGCCAACTATATACATGTACATACGGGTTGACGGCTCATAAAGATCATAGAAGAGTACCTAGATAAGAAGCTAATCAATCATCTTCCTCCTCTTCGTCCTCATCTCGGGGAAGCTGTAAGCCCATCATACCAAGAATGTTTCCTGCAGGGCCTGCCATTCCTGCTTGACTCTTGAAGCTTTCCAACAAATTTTTAGCGAGGTTATAATCCACATCAACTTCGCCCTCACTGCTTTCTTCTCCGCTGCCGGTATTCTGTTCCCCATCAGCTTTTGCTTTCCCCTTAGAGCTAGCTCTATCCTTAGCTTCGATAGCCCTCGCGTTTTCGGGCTGAGGGTCAAGCTTCAATGCACCATGCTCTCTCAACTCGGCTTCCATCTGGGCAGCCAATTGCTTAATAGCATCGTCATCGTCTTCCTCTACAGTAGCATCGTTTGTAGTGGTGGACGTTGAAATGTCGGGTATTTTCTTTGAATCCGTAGGTTCTGCCGCAGGCAGTCCCATCATCTCTCTCATCATCCTCGAGAACTGCTCTTCGTCGAAACTAACTTCTTTATCTTCCTCCTCGTCATCATCGCTACCTTCCCCATCCGATATACCGTCATCTTCATCCATATCTTCCAATTCGGCACCTTCTATACCAGCACTTTCGTCGTTCAAGAAAGCTTCAAAGCGAGATACAATCTTTTTCAGATCTGCCTGCGCCGAGGGGTCACCAAATGCGCCCTGTTTCCGGTTTTGAAAGCCGCGGTTTCCTTGCAATTCGTTTTCGAAGTCTTCGAAGTCGATATCTAACCACGATTCATCGTCCTCTTTGTATGCATCCTCCCAGGTTCCAATGTCTTTATCGGTGGGGAGTGCCTGAGCCCCATCTTCTTCAACGTCCTCGAGAAGTATAGAAAATTCGCGCGCGAGACGATTGTCTTTGGCGTCAGCGTTGGTGGCAAGCATCTCAAATCCACATGTTACCTTCATGCCCATTTCTAGACGTGCTAGCCTCTTTTGAGTATCATCTGTGCCAGAGACATCTTTTTCTGCGGCCTCAAAGATGGCGTTCCATATCGGAGGAGGCGAGAAGCGCTGAGACTTGAGCTGTGCAAAAAGTGTTTTTGTGAATTTTATGCTGACAGTCACAAGATCTTGGGGAGGGAAGTGTATGACGGCAGAAGGTGATACAAGAGGTTTTATTGAAACTGGATCCCTAAGGTAAAATGCTTCGACAGCGGGGGCGACGGTAGAAGGCTTTTCGTGCAATACATAGGCGAGTTTCCTAGGTATTGTAACTGGCGAACGGTGTATCGAATCTGTGATTTGTCCGGGATACTTCTCTAGCCTATAAAAAGCCTCGGCTTCAACGAATGCGGAATGCACGAGAGAATTGGGGTTCGACTTGATATATTGAACAGCTTCGATCAAGGACAACGGTCGCTTCACTCCAGAGCTTGCGGCCAGAGGTAACAGATGAAGGTTTCCGCCGTGGATCCATGACCGGTTAGTATCTATCTCTGGGCTGAGCCACTTTGGTAGGACGTTGGCCGCCTCAACAAGCAGAAACTCGCCATCGTCGTCGAATACCCTAATCCAAAGAGTGGGAAAACATTTGGACAATTCTCGAAGTAGATAAACTATGAGCCATTCGTCCTCAATCGAGTCTCCGTAATCTGTGGTCCCGTGCAGATAGACCAGATCTTGATCCCTTTCAATGCGCAGTTGGAAAGAATCTCGTTGCCATATGTAATCTTTTGCAATGCTGTCGCAGAGCTGTACGGCTGCTTTTCGGATATTTTCAAGCTCTGAGAGAAGACTGCGCGCCTCGAGTTTGCTGTCAATAACGAATAATAGATATTCCACGCAGTTTTCGGGCAGCCTCCTGGGAAATTCCTTGAAGCCCCCATCGGGGGATCCGGTATTATCTTCGGAATACATCGACCGGAACTTAGTACCAGATCCGTTATCAGTTTTAATAAAAGGAGTTTTCCTAATTTATCACCAGTGATAAAAGTGACAAAGGTGACAAAGGTGACAAAAGGTGACCAAGAACCGGTTGACCGGTGGATAGAAAATTGGCAGTCTCGACTCTTGACAATTCTAAACTAGCATTAGTGAGGTCAGGATGTTATCACAGGAATTATGTGGATACTGTTGAGAAAATGAAGCATTCTATTCTCTTATTCTAACCATTACCTGATAGCCTTATTAGATAATCTGCAGTGACCCTTAGTTAGGCTCTAAAGGTGCGTTTTTCTCTTAAATATACCTACCTAGGTACTGCCCTGCGTATTGTACCTACCTCGTTACAAGTAACTTACGTAGGTACATAGGTATTGTACATTAGGTACCTAGCAAAATAGGTAGTGGCTTGTGCCCCGCGCCAGCAAGGATTTCAGCCGCTGAGCCAGGCCCCCTTGCTATCTAAATAGACTAAGGCAGGTGGGGGGAAGGTGCCTTACATAAGGTAGAAGGGGTAGAAGGTACCAAAATGCCTTGTACACTAGCGTATGTGGGCACGTTTACCGGGATTCGCGCCTGGGTAACCGCGTCTTAGTTAATCGCGTCAGGGTCTAGAAATATAATTTACGAAATTCAATTGCGCCTACTTCGCCTGCTTCGTACATTATACATACAATCCTGTCATGTTGTAATTAAACAATTCCGTTTGAGTCTCTCCGTTTGATTCTGATTTTTACCCACCCTTCCCCTTATCCTGCTTTATCCTGCTTTATTCTGCTGGTGGTTACCCACCATCCACCATGACCTGCCTTTCCTAACAATAGTAATTGTCTTACCCCCGGAGGATTCGGTCATTTGGTCATTTCTCCCAGGTAAAATCTACGACGAGAGCCCCTCAGTTTAATTGGTACAGCCAATACTGTCGAGCAAACAAAGCAATCATGTCCCCCTCATCCACAAAGCGCTCTCGCCGAGCTGCATTCGACGTAGATGAAGAAGATGGAGTTACAATTGCCCAGGCTAGTTCCAGCCTAAGAAACGAGTCTGTAAGTAGATGACCCGACGTCCCAAGTACTAGCAAAGCTTCGGCAAAACTGCGATCTGACACCTTAAATACAGCAGCGGAAGAAGATTCGAACTTCAAATTCTGGTCCGAGTAGGAAAACGGCTTGGACGTCTCGCGAAGAAACTACTTCCAGCTCGGATGAAGACGAGACGATGCTAGCGCCCGATGAGGAAGAGAGCCCACCAGCTGCTACGCAGTACGAAATGATGCGCGATGCCGGCTTCAGACATCTTGAGAATACCGATCTAGACGACCAGCGAGCGACGCAGCGTCTGAAGAGCCGTCCTCATATGCTCGGCGAAAATCAAGTAGCCCTCAATGCCATCATCGAAAGTATCACCTGCTTCAATTTCATGTGCCATACGAGACTGCACGTCGAACTTGGACCTCTTCTCAATTTCATTGTGGGGGAGAACGGAAGCGGGAAGAGTGCCATTCTAACTGCCATAACCCTATGCTTGGGTGGTAAAGCTAGCGCAACGAATCGCGGCGGAAGTCTGCGAAGTTTCGTCAAAGAGGGCCAAGAGAATGCCGTTCTAATCGTTAAGATTAAGAATCAAGGCCCCGATGCTTACAAGCCTGAACATTTTGGAGAATCTATAATCGTAGAGCGGCACTTCAGCAAATCTGGTGGGAGCGGTTTCAAGCTAAAGTCCTCTACCAATAGGATCATCTCAACCAAGAAAGGCGATGTAGATGATGTCGTTGAGTACTACTGCCTGCAGGTGGATAACCCGCTTAATGTACTCTCTCAGGATAATGCACGCCAGTTCCTAAACGCTGCTACTCCTGCGGCCAAGTACAAATACTTCGTCCAAGGTACCCAGCTAGAGCAACTCGATCAAGATTACCAACTCCTTCAAGAAACGCTTGAAGCCAATGAGACACGGCTTCTAGCGTTCGAGGAGAATATCTCGTTCCTCAAACAGAAGAGTGAGAAAGCTGTAAAACTGAGGGATGCGCTCACAAAGAGTGCAGAGATGCGAAGGCAATCCAAGGTTTACTCGAACCAGTTGGCATGGGCTCAAGTCATGGAACAGGAGGCTATCTTACAGCAGAAAGACGAAGCTATACTTGCCTCACAAGAGGAGATTCGCCGAATGGAAGCGACGATTGTAGAGAAGACAGAAATCCTTGAGACGATTGACGATAAAGTACGAGAAGCTACCGAAGCCTTAGACGTACTCCGCCAAGAGGAAGGCCAATTTAAGGAGAAGGAAGAGGAAGCGAAATTGAATTATGAACGCGCAAAACAATCGATCGAGACAACCCACACGCAAGAGAGGGATATCCATCAGCAGCTTAATAATGCTTCACAGAAGGTCAAGGAGTACGAAAGGAAGATCCGTGAAGAAGAGCAGCGTCTAGAAGAGCTAAACGGTGGTGCTCTTGCTGCAAAGCAAAAAGAGCTAGACGATGCAAAACGCGCTGTAGATGAGATCAGAGAATCGCAGAGGACCCACGCTGAACGCAGCTCTAGTCTATATAACGAACGTGATGAAGCTCAGAGGAAGGCTCAGGAATCCGAAGACTTGGTTGGGCAGAAGCGGCAGGAAGTCCAAGCCGCAGAGTCTCGGATACGCACTCTGTCTCAGAATCGCAGCGACCCGTTGGCTGGTTTCGAACCCCAGGTGCCCCAGCTCTTACGACTGATCGACAGCGACAGTGGGTTTTCTCAGAAACCTATTGGCCCAATCGGTACTTATATTCAGTTAACTAAACCCAAGTGGTCGTCAATTCTAGAGAAGATCTTTGGAACAAGTCTAAACGGGTTCGTCGTTGCGAGCAAACCCGATCAAACTCGGTTATTTTCACATATGGAGAGACTGAAGCTCCGAAATTGCCCTATCTTCATAGCTTCGAGCTCCGTGATTAGCAACTTGAGGGAACCGGATAGAAACTTCGATACCATCTTAAGGGTGTTGAAAATCGATGATCTGCGGGTGAGAGATCAACTGGTCATCAATCACCACATTGACCAGACTATCCTGATCGAACAACGAGGAGAGGCGGAGCGCGTCATGTTTGACAGTCAGCCGCCGGAAAACGTTTCAGCATGTCTATCCTTTCACGACTCAAGAAGGGGCCACGGCCTGCGGCTCACGAAACGCGGTCCGAGCCTGTCTACCAGTCCGATTACACCTAGTCACGATCAAAAATCTCGCATGAAGTCTGAGGATGTGGAGTCACAGATTAACTACTTCAAAGAATCCTTTGAGCAGCTCAAAGTCGAGTATCGAGAGTTGGAGACGTCCAGAAGGTCGTTCCAACAAGCACTCCAGCGTTGCGTACAGGCTATTTCTCAGCACAAGAGGCAAGGAAGCACTTTCGAGAAAGACCTGCGTAACGCTCAGGCCCGTGTTACCCACATCGAAGAAGAACTCGACAAGTTTGAGGGTGTCGACAACAAACTGCAGGGATACAGGAACGACCTCCAAGAGGCTCAGAACCAGAAAGACCATTATGGTAATCAATATGGTGAGCTGGCCATGCAGAAGCGGGAAATGAATAAGGAGGTGGAGGCCATGAAAGAAAAATTCAGCGAGGCTAAATTAGCCTCTCGAGACCACAGAGCCAGAATAACCAAGGCTGAAGATAAGGTTAAGAGATACGAGGAGACTCGGCGCGTAGCTCTAGTTGAGAAGAATCAAGCTTACGAAAATCTTGAGGTGGCGAAAGAAGGAAAAGCCGATGCAGAGAGATCGAGGAGAAGCCAGGCGGAACACGTAGCTGACTATATACGGCAGGCCAGTGAGATCGCTCCCGAGCGTGCTTACATACCTGAAGGAGAGACTGTCCGTAGTATCGAGCGTAAGTTCGAATCTATCAGGGAGCAACTGACGAAAATCCGTGGTCAGCTTGGTGGCACGGAGGAGGAAGTCCAAAATCGCGCATCACAAGCAATCCAGGAATACCGAGAGGCTAAGAAGAACCACAAAAGCCTCACTTCACTTGTGGACGAGTTGAAGAAAGCGTTGATGGATCGTTTACGCAAGTGGAGGACGTTTCAACGTCTTATCTCTGCACATGCCCGATGCAACTTTAACTATCTTCTTAGCGAGCGTGGCTTTAGAGGTGAACTATTTCTCGATCACAAGGCCAAGAGGCTCCGAGTCCAAGTTGAACCGGACGAAACGAGGAAGAGCAGTGCAGGTAGAAATACGAAAACGCTGTCTGGCGGAGAGAAATCCTTCTCGTCCATTTGTCTTCTTCTTGCCATCTGGGACGCAATGGGATCTCCCTTGCGATGTCTTGACGAATTTGACGTTTTCATGGACAACGTCAACCGTGCTATAAGCACAAACATGTTGGTAGGTTGACTCCTATTTCCATAAATATAGCATCACGTCGCTAATTGATACTGCAGATTACCACCGCTCGTCGCTCCGTCGGCAAGCAATTTATCCTCATCACCCCTAATGCTATCGAGGGCCGGGCAAAGATTGACAAAGATGTCAAAATTATCAGGCAAGTTTTTATATTTCGATCATCATTCTAACGCGTATCGGGCTTTAGACTAACAGTATATCAGACTGACGGATCCACGACAACGACTTCTCGCCGACCATTAACGTGATTCGATTTATCATTACGACTATAGGAATTTTTATGTAGGGTTGGTAAAGTATTGGTCCGGCTAAGTGCATTCAACGGTTGTGTCTTAGGGAATTATGGTGTTAGAGCGTTCCTGAGGTGGTATGAGGCCTCCGTGCCAGTATGATACCAGGAAGAAAGGATAAAAAAAAAACGACAGGACCGGGCGTAAACTAGTACTGGCTTCGTTGCCATTTCGAGTATATTGTACAAAATGAGCCGAGCTGTGCAGTATGGCTTACGCATATATCTGCGACCTGACTGCGGTAGCAGTCTTAGTCTCAGTCTCTCGATGTAGAGACGGTATACTAATAATAAATATGTACAATACATACCGGCTTCTCTATTAAGTGCTTTTTCCGTTCATAATAATTTTCCTCTCAAGGCCGTTGGCCAACCCCACACTCACGCCTACCTAAGTATTACGTTGCTTTAACTTATCCTATATCCTAACGCCCTTGCTCCTCAGCACATTTAATCCAGCCGAAGCCGTGAAGCCGACCCACTGGGCGACGCTGCCGAGGGCGCCGCCGACGGTGCGCGTCTCGTCGAGGCGGCGCTGCAGGAAAGCCCGGGTCTCGGCGTACCCGGGGGACCTGTCGTTGGTCATGAAGAGCTCGGACGAGGCGTAGATGACGGACAGGGCGCCGCGCTTCGTGTACCAGGACGGGTCGACGGACAAGTCGCCCGAGAGGAAGTAGATCTCGTCGGCGAGGAGGGCGAGTTCTTGCAGGGAGGCGGGGACGTGGGAGGGCTGGGCCATGACGGCTAGGGCCTGGTTTGGAAGAGCGGTTGGTTAGAAGAAGATGGGTTTTGAGGGGAAAGGCGAGGCGGGCTTACCTCTTGCCAGCGGTGGTTCACCTCCGCGTTCGAACGCAGCCTTTCCCACGTCAGTCTTTCGACCTTCTCGGGGACTTTTAAGGGCGCGGAAGCCTGTTGTTGGTGTTGGTGTTGGTGTTGTTGCTGTTCTCCCTCGCCGAAGACGGCCTTGGCCCAGGGTGCGAGGGCCTCCCGTTTGGTAACGAGGTGGTACCGAATCAGACTAAAAGGCCCCTCGGGCAGGACGTTCGTGCTTATGTCGAGGTACCCGGCGTCGCGGGCGCCGAGGGTCAAGGCGTGCTGCGTGAAGCCGTGCTCGGGAACGTGCTTATAAGCTGCGGAGAGGATGGCTTTCTCGGCGGGGCTGAAGACGCCCGGGGGAGGAGGGTGGTCGTAGGAGTGGTAAGCACAAGTTCGAGAGGGGAGGATGGAAGATGGGCGGCGGAGCTGGGGTTGGGCGGTTTGGCGTAGGAGGGCTGTCGCCAGTCTTGTCGTCGCCCGTGATGGGGCCATGATGTGGTCTGGTCCGGTCCGATCTGATCTAATCTGATCGCCAGGGGTTGTTTATTATGTAGTATATATGCCTAAAAATTGAACTCCCGATCGTTAAAGTTCGGACGTTTTATCAAAGTGACGATCTCTTGTTTTACATAGTATTTTATTTTCTTTAGTTAGGTATGTTTTCTTACCTAAATCAATCCGGCTTCAATTCTATCACGGACCGTTCGGGACCCGCAAAGCTTTGACCCGGAAATCTTCCGACGTTCTTCTTCTTCGGGGGATAACAAAAGGAGTTTTAGTGGGTCTCCCAAAATGTTCTGTTTATGTAAATCCCCACATGGCTTCCTAATGTAGTGTATTATGTACTATGTATTGTACCGTGGTACGGAATACTCGAACTTGAGATAGATACATGTAGATATCCAAATTCCAACAAGGTACTCGATTATCTCGGTGCCATGATCTCTAAAGGGGAAAATGAAATATTCTAGACCTAATACAGAATGTTTTTTTTTTTAAAAAAAAAAAAAAATTTCTTCTTCTTCCTTGTCTTTTGGTTTTGGTTTTGCTTTTTCTCTCTTCTTCACGTGGGGGGACCCTATCCCCCCTATCCCCTATCCAGTTATCATCCCGTTCTAAAACATCAGCCCCGAGAAACATTTTATATGTGCGTACCTACATAGTATGTGATGAGATTCGAGAAGACTCTGAAATCATGCAGGCTGCCAGATGAAGGACAACCTTAAGTGGGTTTCGTATGAGGTGGCAAGTGGTCAGCCAGGGGGGGGGGAGTGAGTTAAGGAACTTTGTGACGTTGCCAGATTCGTATGCGGATGGTTATGTATTCATATTAATAGCTAGGTACTTACATAGTATGTAATCTTATTATACTTATACTTAGGATAACTATACGTATATATACTAGTTATATATTCTAGGTACGCTGTATATAGGCCGTTATGGACGTGGCCTATGCATGCCTTCCAGAAAGACAGAAAAACCACTGCTCCTTGTAAAGGGGTGCAAATCGAGGTATCGTCGTGGTTCGCCTCCCGATTCGCATTCCATTTCCATAACCCCTCCCTCATGCGTAGACCTCCAACAGGTAGTAGGTAAATGTAGTTCATGTTAGCAGCCCTACGAGAACTCGGCAGAGGACGGCCAGTCTTCCTATTGGATTCCCTATTTACGGTATAGCAGTAATGTGACGAAATATCCTCTAAAATGGGTAGCGACAACCAGGGGTAATGTGACTTGGCTTGGTATTCTTACGAAGTCGTTGAGGTTTTAGTTGTATAACTACGTACCACTATGTAAACCGGTGTCCTTGCCTAATAACATGACAGGCTTTTGTCTTCGTGTACATTAGGCTCCTTAGAGGCGTGGTAGTAGTGAAAAGCGCCACAAAGCCCCGGCGCCTATGCCCCTGGCGTTCCCCGCCAGTAAGATAACCATCCGGGCTTGGTATTGGGCAGGCCGGGCAAGTTCACGTTTTACGTGAACCTATCGTTACTTCATCGCGGAGCAAGGAGCTAGATGGTACGAACCGAAGTAGTCCTTTATGTTTTCCCCTCGCGGTGACGAGCAAGTCTACAAATCTACATCGCGTACAAGACAAGAGGAGTGATCAAATCAAGGCTCCGAGGATAGCGGCCTCGGCTGCACGTCTGTCCCAAAGGTAGATATAATGATGTTAGTAATATATACATGATTTTCAACCATAAGCAAGCCATAAGCATCGTAAAGTAAAGCGCCTATCGGCAGTAGCATCGCGATTAAAGACAGGCATAACATGTCGGTTCCCAAGCTCGTCGTACATACGTAGTATGGAGGAGGAGGAGAGATGCGACTGATGACTTGCTTGTAATAGGCAGGCTTTCGATGTGATGCTACGAAGCCATGTTCCCTCCTAGCCAGTAATGGGTTAATCTAGTAGCACTGCGTCTGTTGTGTCACTGCCGCGTTGCAACTGAGGACGAATATTGGCTCCTGGTCCTAGAAAAGCGGCACTTCGTGAGCGGACAGGATGCCTATCACCATGGAGCAACATCGGGGCGTGAGAATAGGAAAAATTTCCTATACCTTAGCCACCTACTCGCGAATTCGGCAGCGATGGTGCTCCTGCTTTGGCCCTGATCTGATCTTGCGATCAGTGACAATGATGATGGGACCTGTGTCATTGTGCTATACGTTTCCAGTGTTAATACTGGCGGCGGAGATGCAGGGGTATTTCTGCCAGGATGCAATCCGCTTGAATCAGTATTATTCTTCTATGGCGGTGAACTAAAGTGCTATGTAAGGCTTTGCCGGTGAACTACTTTGTATACATATGCGATGCTCTTCTGTCGAGGTGCGTAGCACGTTTTAGAAGTTACTAGGATTTCTACATATCATCTAGGTCCACGTCCATACGCGGTAGGAATGTCGATGCATTACGCAGCCAGGATTCTTAACTGGTTTATGTGGCGAATAGCTGATTTCCCACAATGGGTGGACATATTGCAGTATTCTGGTATCATTCTCGACGAAAACGGATGAGTTTCTCATCCGCTAACCCCCTTCTGAAAAAGCAATAAGTTCGATCACCGGAACACGACGCTGAGGACGGCATAGGAGTTCCATTACCACCTACACTTAAATCAACTGTCGTATATGTGTAGTCCAATCTACCAAGACGAACGGTCGGTATTTACTTTTGAAGGGGCGGTTATGAGAATCTGATGTAATACATATATAGACTGTTGATGCAACGAGGCAGCTGGTTATAGGGATATATTGGAGATGAGTACTGTGTGTACTAACAAATGCCCACATATATAGCACTAGACTTCTTAGGATGACTCTTCATCGTGTATTGCACGGTTATGAAAGTGTAGGATAGGAAAAATCTCTAAGGCAAGTGTGCGGAGGCTCGGAGCCGAGAAACATAAAGACTTGGTTCGCGGCTGCAAGCGACCATTTAGGGACCAACCCTGCATTTCGATATGATAAATCAGAAAAACGAGGAGGAAAAAAAGAAAAATCTAGGAAGCCCCTAGCGTCTCAAAGTACTAATTTGACCAAGCAGCCCGGACTGCCAAGTTTTTGCGTCTCGAATCACAACGAACTGCCATACCTGGCGGGCGAAAATACCATGTCTATTTGGTTTGTTTTCGAAGGGGGGGGCCAAGTCTACCGAGCACACTTAGGTATTTTATATTAATAAACAAGCCCGGTAGAAGCAGGCTACGTCCTGTATAATGGATGGATGTTATGAATGTTTAAATGTATGAGTGTATGCGCGTATGCGCGTACATACATGCATGGTTTGCATATCTAGGATGTGGATGCGACTGTGACCATGATCCTAGATGTTGGTACATTCCTAAGTACGGGAGAGCAAGAAGAATGTTAAGACTTGAGACACGACATGGCTGACTGCAGCGGCCCGATCTATCCAATGCGGTGGCCGCGGCACCAGCCGCCGTTAAGGCTTGCGTGCAGCGACCATTTTATGTCTTGCACTGCTCGTACATACGCGTGCTCCAGTTGAGAACTGAAGGTTTATTCTCGGTAGGTATACCCCGTATCGGTATCGATCGAGGGAAGAAAAAGAAAAGAATTTGCTCGTAGATGGACTCATAAGAAGAGGGAAAAAAAAAGAGTGAGCTAAGAGTTAGAGTTCCAACAAGGTACCGAGCTTGGGCCACTATAGCCGGGATTCCCGGAGACGATGCCATCTCTAGAAATTCCCACATGAAATATTATATCTACTTCACATCAACTAAAGATAGGTAATGCTGAATTTATATTCTTTTCTGCATGATTTGTAGGGAGGAATATCACTGAAGGTTTTATATCACGCGATTATGATACAGACGTCTTACATTGCATGGTAATATCTTACTTCTAGCGTTACGATGTGCTTAACCATCTGTAAATGGTCGAAGAAAATATAACTATGTATGTGGTCGGATAGGTACATGTGGGATGACGGTGAGTGCCAAGACCGCTTTCTTCAGGGATTCAGGGCGGGAACTACCTTATCCTTGCTCCATCACTAATAGAAACGTCCATAGACGTACGTATGCATATACATATACATATACATATATACGTATACAATGTGCCTACCCGTTACTTAACTATGTAGTGCTCGTCTTTGCGAGGTGTTCCGCACAAAAGCAATATACTTGGTTGCCCTATGCATGGTCTAAACGAGGCAAACATATAGACAAGGCCATCTATGATATCGCACAGCCCTTAGAGATCGTCAAGCTCGGACATGAAATACATCCAGTGAATACATGGCACTGGGTAGATTTAGATCCAAGTCCTCGATAACGGATTGGCCAAAAAGCCCCAACACTACCCCATACCGTCCACAGTATGACATAGGTAGCGTCGATGGTTTCCTCGTTTGCTTTACAGTAGCAGTTACGGTAGGGCTAGCCTGTGAGCGTCCGTAGGCACTTTCAATATTGGATGCGAAGTAGTACCTAGCACTTCTGATAGCTCAGCCAAGCTTACTTACATACTTGTCGAAAGGAACAATCAAAACTTTTACCTAAATCAAACGAATTCTAGGCTTTTGCTCTTATGATGTGTTCGGGATTAATACCTAGTTGCTTGGCCGTGATAGTCGACAGATTTATTCGACAGATTTAGGCCCGTATTTGGGGGCCGTTCTTACCAAGCAAAATAGGATATTGGATTGACACGTGCCTCTTACATCTAGCAGAGTTACCTTGCATCTTTTGTACATAAGTGAGTATGTTAGATCTTAGGCCAGCTAGGAGCTAGGGAGCTAGGTTAGCACGTTCAGCGCCTCTCGCCCGACCACAGCTAGAGCAACAACGCGAGAGATCAGAAGCCGTACCCCACCGAATCTTCAGTTTTATATCACAACTGACACGTAGTAATATGTAGGTATCTGTTTGAATTGACTAAAGTACATCTTCCCACAGCCGGTGTGGAATTCTCATATGACAGGCTTGACAAAGCGACCACGTAAGCTTCAGCTAAGCTATCCATCTCGCATAAAACATAACAAACGAATTTGAGATAATAATAAACATGTCATTTAGGTAAGCTATGGCATAATGAGAAAGCAAAAGTGCCTACCTATATTTAGGTATATATATACGAAAAATAAAAGGTACATGTATGCTATCGCTAACGTGAAGATGGGAACTCGCTTGACTTATAGTATATATAACTGACGTGTATATATAAGTACTTGACTTAGCAAAGGGAGCTGGACCTTTTGTGGTAACGTAAAAGCAACTTGAATTTCTAAAATGGAATAGATAAGATCCCTTGTAAGGCGGTTATTTAAGAAGTTGATATGCTACTCACAAAATCCAGTAACTTAAGATCTGGTGTTGTAAATGTTGGGAGGCAAAAAAAAAATGAAGCTTAGCAGGAAATAAAACATTCAAGTATTTTTCTTTTTTGAGGTTTGGGGTTACGGTACGAGGTGCGGTTAAGCACGGTAAGTACAAAAAGCGTAACCTAATTTAGAACCAGGGGTGGTCGAAACGAAAGCATAACATATGCATTAGTGGGGAATAATCACGATTACGGGGCTAATTTTCCTGGCCCGAGAGCGCCAGTGCGACGAGGAAGAACCAATGATAGCTGAGTATTCAGCTGACTCGGACGCGGTAATCTTCCCTTCCTATTTTTGGGGGCCGCTTTTTCCAATCGCGTGTTGCTTTCAGCCCAATTCCCATCCCATCTGTCTGTCTGTTCCATCCACACACAACCAGCAATTCACACATCGAACGCATCTCCCCAGATTTTTTTTCCTTTCCCTTTCCTATTATCGTCGATATTAGGGACTGGTACCCTCTCCTGCAGCACACATCATCTTCAGAGTTCCAGGTACGTACGTACGAGAGCCGCTGGCCATCTGGTCGCATATGCAAGCCCATCTAACCCCCCCTAGCTACCCTTTTGTTGTTTTTATTTTTATTTTTGTAATAATCCTTTTGCCTATTCCCCAACCTTTTTTGTTTTCTCCCGCGCCCGCGCCTAGCACCAAGTCGCTGTACACACACATATCGCGCGACACCAGCAAACAGCGCCTTGCCTCACTTGACATTTACATCCATTCAGAGACGCACACACCTACGCTCGTGTCTCCAGCCTCAACTATCCGTAATACCGGCCATAAATAGCAGTTTAATAGCTAACCTCTTTATCGGGTGAGCTACCGCGTGTCTCCAAGAGCTACTACGATTTGCTGTTGGGTTGCTCGTTGTTTACGGATAGTGGGTAGGCTGGAGAACCTGGTGTTCGGCGTTCGCTGCCTGTGGTCGGTTTTCTCCTGCATGCAATACATACGTACATACATACATACATACGCCTGTCTACCTACGCTACCTTAGACACTACCTTGAACACTACCTACACTGCCTACACTGCCTACGCTGCCTACGCTGCCTACGCTGCCTACGCTGCCTACGCTACCTGCATCATAACCTTTCTACCACCTATCCGTATACGGGACCAACCCGGAGAGGCGCTCTGTCAGCACGGCCTATTGTGCAATACAAATGCAGAGGCGCTGAATCACACCCGATACAAGCATTCTTGTACCTCTTACCCTCTTGTTCTTCTTTTTTTTTTATTCTCTCAGGGCCTTTTTAGTACCGCTTCTAGTCCCCCCCCCCTTTTTATCCCCTCTACCTAGGTAGCTACCTAGCGAGGGTCCCCAACCTGTTGTTGTCTAATCCCTCCCGAAAGATTTGGTACACTCCTTGTCACTTCGAAGGCTCACCCCTCCAATACAGATATACCTCTTTTCCCGGCGTTCTCGTTGGTACACTACTATCGTCGGAGAAAAAAAAAAAAAAAAAAATTCTCAGACAAGGCGGCCAAGCTCGACAAAGTCCTTTCTGAACCTATTTAACAATGGGTAAGTCCACACCACCATCTTGATATCTTCGAGCTACACAAACATCTATACAACGTTGTGGATTGTTTTCTACTCGCCGGGTCTCGCGCGTCTTCCGAGGCCTTCTTGTTCTTTCCCTTCCCTCTCTTTTCTCTCTGTTCCATACCATACCCATTATCCCCCTTATTCATCGTATACATATCCGCGTCCCACACTACCTATCCAACTTTGTACAGGCGTACGTACATACATACTACCTCCCACACTGGCATACTCCTCGGCTGTCGAATCATATCTTCCCCTGGCTACCCGTTCAGGGTATTCCGTCCCCCCAAGTCTTACCTAGAGGCATAAAACAAATGCCTCTGCGACGTGTTACTGCCTCTGCCTTCACTTCGGGCTTGTAACAGCCCACAGCATTACCCGCTTTCTATATTCCTACCTTCTTCCAAAGCTCCTCACCACCCAATCACATTCTTCCCTGGCACCTTTTACTCGGCTCACTCCACCGGTTATTCTATCATAACTACCTTCCTAGCCTTTATGCCGTTTTATACAAGCCGCAACCCATCCCCAGGCCTTTAATACGTCGCGTTCCCTCCCCACCCCCGTCCCTGGACGCTTTCCCTTCCCGATCCACTAACGGTCTGGCCTTCGAACACTTGCGTATGCGACTACAGCACATCAGATTGCTACAATTGAAACTTTCCAATTTAACCTTATAGTTATAAAAATTACTTCTTTTCATATTTGCTCTTTGGGACTTGGCTTCTAACTTACGACGTTTTGAATAGCTGATTCCGGAGATACATATCGCCCTGTCAAGGTAAGCAAAGTTAGCAATCTGTTTTCAGAGTATGGTCAGCCGAAATTGGCTCTTGAGCCAAAATCCCAGAATCATTCGTCCATCACACTTTTGGCCGGCTGGTTATTTCAACGACAGCACAAACTCTAAATAAAGAAATCGTCCGTGCAAGGGGGGAAACGTGCTTGACAGCTTCTCCCCGCGCTATTTTTTATTTTATTTTTTTTTCTTTGCTTTTGAGTTAGAAAGAGGCACCAAGACAAATCGAGTCAGCTCTAGCATATAAAGTTTGCTCCCTCCCCGAGCAGCCGCGGACCAGTTTTTGGACGTTGTGATTTCTAATGAACCGAGGGATTTTCTTACCACGCTTTTAACAAATTCCTCCCGCAAATCATCTGGACACCAACAGCTACTGGGATTTATTGGCTCAACGGCGTGCCATCTTTTGCTTCTAATGTCATTTATACCCCATCTAGATGCTGACGAGTCGCAGCGCGAGAGATCTCGCTCTCCCCGACGTGGCCGTTCGAGGAGCCCGGGCCGCTCAGGTCGCCGTCGATCATATTCGCCGCGCAGCCGGTCTCGCAGCCGGGACGATTATCGTAGATCGGATAGACGATCGCGATCTCCCATGACTGGAGCTGGGGCACCAGTTGGAGGGTCAGGTTCGGGTTACGGTGGACCACCTCAACGGTCGTACGAGGAACGTGCGGCAGCGCGAGAACAAATGATGAATAACATTCGCGAGACGTCGCAACAGGACCGTCGTGTCTACGTCGGTAACCTGTCTTACGATGTGAAATGGCACCATCTCAAGGATTTTATGCGGCAGGGTAAGCTATTGTTTGGCAATGTTACCAACCTTCAACTTGTAAAATCAGGGCTAACGGCGGTTTGTCTTGCAGCGGGAGAAGTTCTCTTCGCTGATGTTTTATTACTTCCGAACGGGATGTCAAAGGTGGGCTTCTACACGTGATTCATGGCTGGTTTTCTCTTTGGTTCTTTCTCCTCTGGCTCTTGTTGGAATTGATGGATTGACGGGTTGGGACACTGTCCACGGGTTTTTGTAGGGATGCGGGTAAGCTAAGACATACATTCCCCTCAACTTGGAGCCTGTACAAGTCTTTACTAATACGGTCCTAGAATTGTGGAATATGCTACAAGGGAGCAAGCGCAAACAGCTGTTCAGACTCTCAGCAACCAAAACTTGATGGGACGACTCGTCTACGTTCGTGAAGTAGGACACCCTCAGATGTTCGTTATTTTATGGTAGATACTGAAGGCGGGGTTAGGATCGCGAAGCGGAACCACGATTTATCGGCGCAACCGGTGGCCGCGGTGGCTACGGCGGCGGAATGCAAGGCGGATATGGCGGTAGCGGCGCTGGAGGCGGTGGTGCCTACGGCGGCGGCGGCGGTGGCGGCGGCATGGGTGGTGGTAACCGCCAGATTTACGTGTCTAACGTTTGTCTATTCCCGCTCCTTTCTCTCTTGATGCTAATTTAGGTGGCTGGTCCTCATATTAACTTCACATGTAGCTTCCTTACACCGTAGGCTGGCAAGACCTAAAAGACTTGTTCCGCCAAGCTGGTGAGTTCCCTTACTCGATTAACTAATATGAATATATGGCGAGCCTGGTGCTGATGTTAAGGCGGTTACAGCTCGCAATGGCCAGGTAATCCGAGCTGATGTCCATCTGGGACCGGACGGCAGACCCAAGGGTTCCGGTATTGTCATGTTTGAACACCCCGAAGATACACGCAACGCTATCCAGCAGTTCAACGGGTTCGAATGGCAGGGACGTTTGCTTGAGGTTCGCGAGGATCGTTTTGCCCACCAGGGTGCAGGTGGATATGGCCGAGGTGGCTTCGGAGGCCGTGGAGGGTTTGGCGGCTCGTACGGAGGTCGTGGAGGCTTCGGCGGTCGTGGCGGCTTCGGCGGCGGCGGCGGCGGCTATGGTGGACGCGGAGGTTACGGTGGGGGCAGCGGTGGTGGGCCCGCCGGAGGGTTCGATGCCAGCAATGCCGCGCCGGCGGCCCCAAACCCATTTACCGATTATGCCACCGCTGGAACCGACCCAAGCGAGACAATTTATGTCCGAAATGTGAGGCAAACAAATCCGCTATTTACTTGATAGGTTAACTAATCTCACTTGCTAGCTTCCTTGGTCTACTAGTAACGAAGACCTAGTGGAACTTTTCACGACGATTGGAAAAGTAGACCAGGCTGAGATCCAGTATGAGCCCAGCGGAAGGTCTAGGGGATCTGGTGTTGTTCGTTTTGACACCACTGCTACTGCGGAGACGGCCATTTCGAAGTTCCAAGGCTACCATTACGGCGGTAGGCCTCTTGGCCTAAGCTTTGTGAAATACGTCACGCCAGGTGGAGGAGACAGTATGGAGACGGATACGCATGGTGGTCTGACGCAAGATCAGATCATGTAAAACACTGCCTTTCCGGTGTTTACTTTCGCTCTACCCGGATCGCGAGCTTCCCTAGGTTGTCCGACATCGCTAGTGTCTTGATAGTTCCCATACCAAAACTATCATGTGAGTGTATCGACTTTCTAGAAGGTTTGGGTGGGATGGAATGGGCGGTGCCATGTCCGTTTTTGCATAATTGTACTATTTACTTCGTTCTCATTTCCCGTTCAGCACTCGCTTCATTTCTTTTATTTCTCTTCAAGATGTATCCCTCTACTGGAAGTGGCAACAATCAGAGGTTCTCATGGCAAGGAATTGCCGGGGAGTAAGACCATCATTTCGGCGACGAGCTCAAACCATTACTAGTAATTACGAAGAGGGGAATCGCTGACCTTCGGCGTGTTGATTCGCGGGCCATCGATACGACGCGAGGGTGAGCGGTCAGCGCACAATGATCGGCGGGACACATAAAAAAAAAGGTTGTTTTTTCTTTTATTTTTGAGCTTTGTTACGTTTTACAGCGTTATTAAAAAAGACGGCGATGAGGTTTAATGATGCCCTTACAAGGAAATGAGAAAGCTTGAGACGCACAAAAATTAGATTGTACCTCGCGAATAGTATTCGGAATTTCCAGAAATGGGCAGTGGTTTGGCCCGATCTGTTGTGCCAGGGGGCCCGAAGGCAACGGATTAAGGTATAGGGTCTTTCATGAGAGTCGTAGGATTTCGCGTGGTATGTGTGTAGGTCGTCGAAAGCTACCTAGGCTTGGCTTGTGTGCGTCACTTTGTGTGTAGATATTGCACAAGGCCATTGGGGAAGCAAATGCCTAGTCTAGTGGTTACGGCATGATGGTTGGTACGTAATATTTGTGCAGTCTATACGTTTGTAGATGAAAAAAACGGGCTTGTGGAAGTCTTCCATCGCGCTCGGTGGTCAGATGCTGGATATGGTGTATTTGAGTATATCGTACGCATTCTAAATGCCTTAGCATCATGGCGAGTCTAGTGTGTAAAGGTGCGTATACGCATGCAGGTTTTTATGTCAAGCGAGTTTGAAGTGCGCTCGTGGTGATCTGGAGACGATACTATAAGTTTATAAAAGGCATCTAAAAGGAAGTTGACTATAGCTCCATGATGAAAGAATGCAATGATGGTATCGGGTAAGTTCTTATAGCTGGTTTCCTAGCTGTATTCCCACCCACACGCATATATTTATGGAGAGAGGAGAGAGGAGAGAAACGAACCCACTCGGATTTCGCTATGACACACCTCTACTCCTATCCCTTTAAGGGAGGGAGATATAATATACTTATAGTGAAAGCAACTGAGAGAGCTGTGGGTAAGTAAATAGGAGGTAAACGCCCCTCGTCGAGAGGCATAAAGATAAAATGCTATACAAATTTAGAAGTCGTATCAAAATTCAGTCAGCAGCGAGGAGAGCAAATGAGGATATTTCAAGGCTCTGATATCATTTATTGGTATATCTGAAGGTTTCGTCTGAATACACATATTACCCAACTAACAGCAGCACGCACTCAAGTAGCCTACTCATGACCTACTTAGCTTAAAGCTACCCAAATTTAATAATGCTACGTGATCCTAGCCTTTCGCGACACACGCAAGCGCTTCAATAGACAGCAACACTGCTGGTTGTGGCTCCCTACCCTGAATACCCCACAGGAACTTGTCCCCAAAGTGGGCTTCTAGTTTCAGAAAGCCGAGAGCGTACGGAACGGCGTCCACGTGCGGACGAGATCCCAGGCTGGCTGGCCTCTCCAAGATGAAGACGAAGAGGAAGAAGGAAGGTGACAAATATTATGTAAAGATGCAAGGTGCAAGGTGTAATATCAGGGAGCAGAGGGAGCAGCAGCGCCCTTCTTCTTCTTTGCCTTGCCCTTCCTCTTGCTGCGATCTCTCGGCTTCAACGTGGCCATACCGGCCTTACATACTTCGGCATATCTATCGAAGAAAGCGGGAAGAGCGTCGGGCTCCACCACGGTTGACAACTTGATCTTGTCCTCGCGTCGCTTCTTGCCCTTCGCATTTGTGGCCCGGATGAGTACGGGCATGGGCTGTGGGGGGTGTAGATCGGGGAGTACGGTTTCGCTTGTCGGCTCCGGGACAGGCTGGTCGTAAGATACTAGATGGGCAAAGGGTAATGGGTTAGAAAAGCTACCAGGGAGTTGGCGTGTTCCAGCCTGAGATCTGTGAGGACTAACATCTCTTCTGCACCAACACTATGGAACCGTGATCCTTCCCTTTCTTCTGGTTGAAGAGCTCAGTGAGCTTGACGAAGAACTGTGAAAAGTGAGCATTAGTACGGGCGCAAACTTGAGGGACATATGATGGGGTATGTGATATGATATAGAATATAGAAATGCGTGTGTGTACCTCATCATTGCTCAAGTGACCCATTGCGACTTGTGTGAATAGATGGGCAATTTGCGTGTGAATAACTATCCAATGTGGGAAGCAATCAAGAAGAAGAAGAAGAAGAAGAAGAAGAAGAAAAAGAACTACCAACTGAGCCCCGCATTGGTTGAATGTCGGTTTGTATTGTATGTCGAATCTCGATAAGTATGTTAGTCTGGTGGTTAGAATAAATTGATTAAGTTCGTGCATGGGCCAAATTGACGTTAGGTGGGATTTCCCCGTGGTGGGGCAATCTGTTAGCAACATCATTTACATAGTAACACCTGATGTCCAGACTCCAAAGTACCGGGCGTACAATAAACTCGTACCGATACAAGTTACATTCACTAGACAGTACCTTCCTTTTGCAACGCACGGACTACAAATAGCTGTTTCCAACACGATAATGAAAATAATGAAAATGAACCAGTAACAAGTATCACATGTAAGTTCTTTTGCGACCCACCTGCCTATTATAGCACCTTATAAGGACTTTTTCTTGAGAAGGTGCATCTCACGTCTCAGGCACATATGTGAATACAACAACCAAAAAAAAAAAGGTTAGCTTACTCCTCCGTTAACTATCAGAAACAAACAAATAATCTATTTATCCGCAGTTTTTTACAAGATCCATTTTACATCTAGCGCAATCCCTAATCGTCAGAAAACATCGCCGAAATGGCACCTGGACCTAAGAGAAAACTATCGTTGCCTGCAACACTTCTAAAGGAACTTGACGCCCAGCAGCCATCTTCCTCTGTTAAAGGCGGAGGAAGGTCTGGAAGGCAACTTTCGAGAAGAGAGCAACGCAAAGCCCAGCGTGTTCAGAAAAAACAGTCTCGTCGCCTACAGCAACGTCAAACCCAGGAAACGCACAAGCCTCATAAGTCGTCTCAAGCTAATGACTTTAGCGATGACGATGATGAAAGTGATTCTCTAGAGGATGAAGGTGATGATGACGAGGAAGGTGATGCAGATCATCTAGATATGGAGGATGACTTCGAGGGAAGCGATAGTGAGAGTGATGGGGATGAAGAACCAAGTCAACCAAAAATCTCAAAGGCCACACAGAGCAGACTTGCTCAAGACGATGCAGAGATCAAAGATTTAGAAAAGAAGTTAGGCTTAAGAGGTAGGAAGTCACTACCCAAGTCTTTCCAGGATGATGGTCTCGGCGATTTACTAGATGGCTTGGATGAAGACGACGGCGGCAATGTCGGAGCTGCCTCGCAAAGTAGACGCAAGGCAGAAGCGGATGAGTGGTTGGCCCAGAAAAGGAAAAAGGCACAAGCAGCTGCTGAGAAAGCTGCAGCTAATGAAAGTGCTAGTGACAGCGATGAAGATGGCGACGATTTAGACGATGAAAATATGTTGTCCGGGGACGACGATTCGGAAAAAGACGATGAGGATGCTTTCGAAGGCTTTTCGGACGAAGAAAAATCTGTAGTTATACGACCGCCGCGAGAAAATCCTTACGTCGCTCCCACAGCCGGGGTCGCAAAATATGTTCCTCCAGCTTTCCGCAAGCAATCAGATTCAGGCGGCGAAGCAGAGGCACGGCTTCGAAGACGTGTCCAAGGTTTGATAAATCGCCTAACGAACGACAGTATGGTTGGTTTAGTCAAGGACTTCATGACTCTATATGACACGAACCCGAGGCAAACTATAACGTCCGCTATCGTGGATTTGACTCTGGCCTTAGTCTGCTCGCCTGAAAAGCGCCCCGACTCTTTCTTCACGATGACTGCTGGTTTTCTTGCGGCAATGCACAAATCCCAGGGAATGGCCTTCAGTGCCTACTGTATACAGCGACTGGTAGAAATTTTCGACCAGCGTTATAGAGGGACAACCGGAGATAAGTCAGATCCTGGCTTGAGACATCTTATTTCCTTACTTGCGGAGATTTACAATATGCAAATCGTCGGTCCTGGACTGGTATTTGACTACGTTCGCCTTCTCTTGCATCATCATTCTGAGCTCAATACCGAGCTGCTTTTACGAATTATCCAACTCTGCGGTCCGAGCCTCAGACGTGATGATCCCCATGCGTTAGGGGATATCGTCAGTATGACCAGGCCAGACAACACAATGTCAACCAGGACGATCTTCATGATTGACGAAATGAAGAGACTACATAGTAACAAAACAAAAGCTGCAAATCGTAATAAAGACCTTGCAGAGCAGCGACTTCAGATCAGGAGGCGAATCGGTGGTCTAGGTGGCACTCAGGATGCTCAGCCTCTGCGCATGGGTTTACAGGACATCCGGGACGCCGATAAGCACGGGAAGTGGTGGCTTGTCGGGGCCAGTTGGTCTGGTAGCCATGGTAATACCGGTGGCCAAGGCAATACCTCCAGGAGCAAAGAAGGTGATGACGCCGACGAGATGATGGTAGACGTTGGTGACGACCTTGGCATTCCGGACCTCTGGCAATTGGCAAGGGAGCAGGGTTTCAATACAGAAGTACGGCAACGAATATTTGTTGCTTTACATGCGGCCACAGACTATGAGAATGCAGAGCTGCTCGTCCGTAAGCTGCGACTTAATAAGCACCAGCGGAAAGAGATACCCGAAGTGATTGTTCGAAGCAGCGAGCGGCAGTCTCAGTACAACCCCTATTATGCCCTGGTCGCTACCCGATTTACCGGGGACAGAGAGTTGGCATTTCAGTTCAGACGATGCCTCACAACGCGACTCAGGAAGATGGGAGAGGATATTGAATTCGGTGACGACGATGATCTTGACGTGGAGGACTGGGCCGAGTATGACATGCGATGGATATACAACGCGGCTAAGACGTACGGATCACTCGTGGCTAGTCGAGCCCTTCGATTAGCGGATATAGTGAAGCACCGCAACTTTGCAGCTCTGCAGGTGAATGCAGAACTGTTTTTCGAGGTGATGTTCATCTCGATGCTCCAGGAGTGCGAGCGCAGCAGCCTGAAGGAGGTGTTCAGCGGCCTAGATGCAATACACGCCCGAGGAGTAATGTGGTTTTTACGGAGCACAGTGCGCAAAACCGACCTCTTAAAAGACACGAAGGAAAAAGCTGCGATTAAGAAGAGCTGCGATGCGGCAGAGGAGGTACTGAGCGGGCTCGCATCGTCGCTAACATTGGGAGGATTATCAACTCTACGCGGGGGGGAAACACTCCCTCGTTCATCGAAGCAGACAACTACCTAACGTAACTTAGTGCTAGATAAGTATGTATAACTAGCTAGATATACCCCCATAAGATAATAATATGCATGCGCTGATTTTCAACTATATATATTTCTCTCGTGGTTCAAAAAGTAGTTGCTTAACTACATAACCTAACATAGTGGTTACGTATTATGTATAGTTATAGGTAGGTAGGTATTAGTAAATCAAGAATGAGAGAGCAGGAAAAAAAAAGAGAAAAAAAAAAGAAGAAGAAGAAGATACATAGGACCCGGTTACTTTCGGAGTAGCGGGATATCGGCGAAAATGAACCGCCAAAAGTACCAGTGGCAGTACCTAACGGTAATACAGGTATGTAGAAATTTAATTCCTCATTGGTACATGGATACCGGTACTTGGTCATCCCCAACGCCCGGACCTCCAAATTTTCGAGCAACTCCAAAAACATTACGGGTCCGTCTAAATCTCATCAGTCTTCATCCAGTCTCATCTATACTTTATTCACCTCAACCAACGTCACACCAATTGCGCTATACTCGCCTTTTGTTTTGTTTTTTTCTCTTTCTCCCCCTTTAGTTGTAGACAGATAGGCAGACCGGGCAGCCAGCCGACGAAAAAATAGATAATTATGCTGGCCAGTCGTTTAATACCGCGGGCCGCTGTGCGATCTGCTTTCCGCCCTTCTTCGTAAGTCGATAGCCGATGCTGAAGCCTTTTTTTTTTTTTTTTTTTTTTTTTTTCTTCAAGAGAGAAACTCTCCCCTCTCCCTCCCCAAACATGGTTAGCCCACTAATTTGTATATTTCATCGCCCAGTCTTCCCTCAGTAGTCTCACCCCTATCGCGATGGAGAAGGGGATATGCTACCGAAGCAGGTTAATACTCCTTTTTATATCTTGTCTTACCGACCCCTTCTTATCGCTAATTAACCCGGCGCAGAGGAAAAAGATCTCGTCATCATCGGCGGTGGAGTGGCCGGATATGTCGCAGCTATCAAGGCTGGACAGGAGGGCTTGAAGGTTCGCCAATGCCAACTTTGATGCGATTTATTTTGTTTTATTTATTTCACAAAAAAAAAAAAAGATAAAAAAAAAAATAAAGAAGGCAAGAAAAAAAATCTAACTGGCGATTCCACCCCACGGCTAGGTCACCTGTATTGAGAAGCGCGGCAGTCTCGGCGGCACCTGTCTCAACGTTGGATGTATCCCTTCGAAATCCCTCCTCAACAACTCGCATTTGTACCATCAGATCCTCCACGACACCAAGCCCCGAGGTATCGAAGTCGGCAATGTCCAGCTCAACCTGCAAGCTATGATGAAGGCCAAGGACACCTCTGTTACCGGCTTAACCAAGGGTATCGAATACCTCTTCAAGAAGAATGGCGTCGAGTATATCAAGGGTACCGGCTCTTTCGCCAGCGAGCACGAGGTCAGAGTGAAGCTGAACGATGGCGGCGAGACGAGCGTGGTTGGTAAGAACATCCTTATCGCTACCGGTTCCGAATCGACACCTTTCCCCGGTCTGGAATTCGACGAGAAGCGCGTTGTCACAAGCACCGGTGCCTTATCCCTCGAGAAGGTTCCTGAAAAGATGATCGTCATCGGCGGTGGTATCATCGGTCTTGAGATGGGTTCCGTATGGTCGAGATTGGGTGCCAAGGTTACCGTTGTCGAATTCCTCGACCAGATTGGTGGCCCCGGTATGGATACCCAAATTGCCAAGGAAGCACAGAAAGTGCTCAAGAAACAGGGCATCGAATTCAAGCTCGGCACCAAGGTCGTCAGTGGAGAGAACACGGGCGACAACGTTAAGCTCCAGGTGGACTCTGCTAAGGGTGGCAAGCCCGAGTCGGTTCGTATTATCCCGCCGTATACATGCGCAGAGCAGCATATTCTAACTTGAACTTGTACATAAAAATAGCTTGAGGCGGATGTTGTCCTGGTTGCCATTGGTCGCCGCCCCTATACCGCCGGACTTGGTCTTGAGAACATCGGCTTAGAGCTTGACGAGCGCGGCCGTGTCGTTATCGACTCCGAGTACCGCACCAAGGCTTCTCACATCCGCTGCATCGGCGACTGCACGTTCGGCCCTATGCTTGCCCACAAGGCCGAAGAAGAAGCCGTTGCCGCTGTCGAGTACATCAAGAAGGGCTACGGACACGTCAACTACGGCGTTATCCCGTCTGTCATGTACACATACCCCGAAGTTGCTTGGGTCGGCCAGAACGAGCAGGAACTCAAGTCGCAGAACATCCCCTACAAGGTCGGAACCTTCCCCTTCAGCGCCAACTCCCGCGCCAAGACCAACCTCGACACGGAGGGATTCGTCAAGATGATTGCGGACCCCGAGACGGACAGGTTACTAGGCTGCCACATCATCGGACCTAACGCTGGCGAGATGATCGCCGAGGCCACCCTCGCGCTCGAGTACGGCGCTTCGACGGAGGATATTGCGCGCACGTGCCACGCCCACCCGACGCTTGCCGAGGCTTTCAAGGAGGCGGCTATGGCGACTTACTCCAAGGCCATCCACTTTTAGTGGGAAGGGTTGAGAGCGTGTAAATATAGAGAAAAGAGAGAGAGAGAGAGGGATGATATGATGTAGACGAAAAAAAAGAAAAAAAGAAGGGGGGGGGGGGGGGTGTCTGACTTTACTTCACTCCCCTTGAAAAAAATGAAAAGGCTATCATCATCAAGGCAGGCAGGAAGGCTAGCATCGGTGTAATGGTGTACATTAATACAGCATGTGGACAAGATAAAGCAAAGTGAACACTATCTACTAAGTGCGTGTGCTGCGAGGGGGTTTCGTTTGTTTGCCATTATAGTATCTAATGTTTCCGAGTATATGCACAGGGACAATAGGTATCGATATTTGAATAGAGCTCGGCTACTCGTAGTACTCAATGCAGCGTGGTATGTAAGATAAGATGCTGATTACGTCTGTATACTAGGTGCGGTCTGACTGCGGGATTTACGGCAGTAAGAAGTTAATCGAGTAAAGTGAAGTATATAGGCTGTAGTATATGAGGCCACTACTACATCTAATACATTCGGTATTCATTCATTTATTCATCCACTGTATCAATTTCTAAGATTTTTCCTTTTTCTCTAGCCTCTCTCTATCCTCTCTACGATACCCCGTTCTTTTTTTTTTTTTTCTTTTCTTTTCTCGGTATTTCAGCGTTCATCTCTCCTATACATTTATTTTCCGGTCGTTGAGGAGCCAGTCAACTGCTTCTTCCACTCTAATCTTTGTATCTATCTATCCATCCCATCCGTCCCATCCAATTACCCCTACCTCCTTTACCTCTTGCTTCTCTCTCTCTCTCGACCCCTTAGTTTATTTCAGCCTCCTCCTGCACCGCCTCGGCGGCCTTAAGCGCCCTCTTAAATATATCTACCAAGTCCTCTTCTAACCCTACGCTGACCCTGAGTAAATCTGGGTTGACCCCAAAGCTCGCCGCCCAGTCTAACTCCTGGTAGTGCGCGAGCACCACGTACGGCGAGGTCAAAGTGAAGTTCGTTCCCAAGCTGGGGCCCTTCGCCGTCTCCAGGGCATCGTAAAACGCCATGGCGTGGACCTTCGTCTTGAGCGTGCACGACAGCAACCCGCCGTACCCGCCGGTCGGCAGCTTGCACGCCTCGTAGTTGGGCCGGGACTCGTTGTACTTGGGGTAGTAAACGTTGGTGACGAGGGGATGCGAGACGAGGACCTCGCAGATGGCCTCGGCGTTGGCGTTAACGCGGTCAATGCGCGAGATAAAGTCCCGGCTGTTGCGCTCCATGAAAATCACGTCCTCGGCCCAGTACGTGTCCTCGAACTCGGCCGTCATGACGCGCTTGAGGGATGCGTAGTACCGACCGTTGGGGTTCAAGATTATGCTCCCGCCCATCACGTTACAGTCCCCGGAGAAGATCTTGGTTAGGCTGGAGACGACTACGTCAGCGAAGGGGAGCACGTTCACGTTTACGAAGTTGCCGACGGTCTCGTCGACCACGACGGCGAAGTCGTATGTATCGGCTAGCCTTCTGATGCGCACAAGATCGGGGCAGGTGAGTAAGGGGTTTCCGGGGAATTCGCAGAACAGGCCGAGGAACTTTTCGCCGGCTTCGAGGCGCCTCTCGAGGTCATCCAGGTCAGCGCTAGATCCATGGCCGTAGAATATAGCTCCGGGTCCGAACTTCTGGAGGATCTTGAGAGTATCAACGTAGGGAAATCCGAAGTTGATACTCTTCTCGGGGTTGCGTGCCTTGAGCAGGGTCTGGTGAGTTGTGAATATAGCGTTCATGCCGCAGGGTACCAGGTATATGTCGTCCTCCTTGAAATTTGAAATGCCACGGGCGTTAGAATCCATCGTTGGCAGGGCAGCAGTGCTTTCTAGATCGATGTCCGTGGTTAGAACGCCGGCGATGCGGCGCCTAATAGCCGACTTGGCATTGGGAACGAGAGAGAGGTCAAGATTTCTGCCGTATCGCTCTTCCAAGAACCTCGAGCTTTCGAGTGTGTCTGTTGCCTCGGCGGCGGGAGGATCAAGGGTTACGGGATACTGGCGATTGGTGTTAGCCCCGTTGGGCCCATTTGTCGTGTCGTCTACGGAAGCCGTCCGTCTGTACCTTTTTGGTCCGCGAACCAGTTTGTTCAAAGGACGAGGTGACGATGATACCTTGTCCTCAGGAACGAGCATATTCTCCCTGAATAAAGCATGGTAGAACTCGGCACGTCGGCTTGAAACACCATCGCCGGAGTGCTGCCAGTACTGCTTTGCAAAGGGGAATGATTCAGAGGTGCAGAGAACAGCGGAAATAGACGGGGTGTCAGGCAGTCCAGCCGGGGCCTCTTTAGTCGGGTCTAAGACGAGATGCAAGACGTCGAGGTCCGCCAAGACGGACTCGGGCGCCTTGTCTCGGATGAACCGGATACACCTGTTTGCCGTCTTTTTGGTAGGGAACAGGATAGCCTGGTGGTTGGCAGATCCGTGCTTGGCGACGATGTCGCGACCGAATGCCTGGATGCTCTTATGGATGAAGAATCTGGGGTAGCCCGTAACCATAACATCAAGGACCCATTGCTCCCCTTCTTCGTATCCGACGTTTGACCTCCAAGTGGGAAGTGAAACACTCACGGCCTTATAAGAAAGAGTTAGTCAGCGCCAGCCAGTTCCAATCATGTCTCTTGGGGAGAACAAGAATACAGGAAAGGTATAGAAATATAAAATATAAAATATAAAAAAATACAAAAATTAAAAACTCACGTGAGCAGTGTTAGGAGGTATCGAGTCTCCTAGCTCGATTGAAGGCATTCTTGTTATTCTTGATGTTATTCTTGGTGTTATTTTCCGTGTTACTTTCCGTGGTATTATATTATTATGTATATTATTGCGTTATGCTAGCTCTACTGTAACGTCCCTTTCGTGTCAATGTATCAACGTCTCAAGCTAGGGAGAGAAAGAATGTGACAGGACCGAATAGGTATGTATTGTGTGTAAGGTAGTTTAGGTTAGGTAGTCGGCGTTGACAACACCAAGGTGAAACTTTGCGAATGGATAACTAATAAGACTACTTAAGTAAGGTATGTAATTAATATTAACGGGGAGGATAGGAGGACGTAAGCGGTTCTACTCCAGAGTCAAAGACAGGGATAATTGATGCAGATTGCTGTAGATTGCTGCACGTACCTAGAAAAAAAAAAAAAAAGGAAAAAAGAAAAAAACGGAAAAGCGATGTATGGATGCCGCAATCGGAGACGAGAATTTCGAACTACACAAAACTTGCATTCTTTAAGTATATCTTTTAAAAGTGTCTGATTGGTCCATCCATGTTACACATGACAGATACTTTGCCGCAACTTACCACATACAAACCGCATACAAGTTCCTTTACCTCTTACATAGTATAAATCTTTTGTATTGTACTTTAATAATATGTACGTATAATACGTTAGGGTCACACCCCGTATTGCATGCATCACTTTGCACCTTGTTTTTTTTTTCCTCCTTTTTTTTTTCCCTATACTATGCTTTACGGTTACATATCGGTAGATTTGCTCTATTATTACAACTCTCCGACTATCATGCTATTTGTATACCCATCTTATCATAAGTACGCCGTTGCAGTACTATCATCTTTCTAGTTCCCTCCTAGGTATCTATCACGATATTGCATTAGCCCTTTTACACAATCTACAGATACCCAATGAATACTTAATATAAGTCCAAAAAGACATTAAAAAATATCTTAAGATAGCAGTCACTTGCCTATAACAAGATGAGGCTGAATAATGTAATTTTATTAGGTGAGAATTCGGTTACAGGTACGAGCCCGCTGGACGTCAATATCCAAGATGGTAAAGTTTGCTCGGTATGTCCTTCAGAGCATATAGCCAGCGAACCTCCCAAGGTCTTATTACCCCCCCTCTGCCATCCGCATATCCACCTTGACAAGCCCTTCATCCTCACCTGCAATAACCATCCTTCAGAATGTTATCCTAACTACTCCGATCTCTTACCCGAGACTGGCTCCTTTGACGAGGCTTTATCAAATACCTCCAAAGCAAAAGAGCGTTATTCCGAAGAGGACCTCTACCTTCGAGGCAGCCAGCTTCTAGCAGAAAGCTACAGGAACGGCGTAACCTCGCTCCGTGCGTTTGTAGAAGTGGACCACGTCACCGGCGCATTGCCGCTGACTACAGCTACTCGGCTCAAGTCTGACTTTTCTCATCTGCTGCACATACAAGTCTGTGTCTTTGCCCAAGACCCCCTTTTCTCCGGTAAGCATGGGGAGGCCAACCGATCCGTCATTGCCTCGCTCCTCAAGGACCATGCCACCTCCATTCAAGCCCTTGGAACCACCCCTTACGTCGAGGAGTCGCGACAAAAGTCACTCCAGAACATCGAGTGGGCTATTGACACTGCTGTCAAATATGGGGTGCACTTGGATTTCCACTTGGACTATAACCTATCTCGGCCTTCACCTTCCAACCAACCCCTGACATTTTCGGTTATCGAACTCCTTCAGAAACAGAATTGGCTTGGTTTAGCCGATAAATCCAAGACTATCGTTCTTGGGCACTGCACGCAACTTACTACCCTCAGCAATTCGGACTTAGAGCAGCTAGCTGAAACCATCGTTCGAAGCCGACTTCCAATCCACTTCGTTGGCCTGCCCACTAGCGACATATTCATGATGGGTCGCCCAAGTCCATCAACCGATACACCACAAGCGCGGCTGCGTGGTACTTTACAAGTACCTTCCATGATTAAGGACTTCGGCATGTCGGCATGTATCAGTGTGAATAACGTTGGGAACGCCTTTACGCCTTTTGGAACTGGCGATCCCCTGCAGCTGGCATCCTGGGGAGTGGGCATCTACCAATCCGGAACTTTAGGTGATGCGTTGATGCTGTACGGCTGTGTAAGCTGGCTAGCCAGGAGAGCAATTGGCGTCGAGGGAGAGGCCGGATGCAAAGACATAGTCGAAGGTCAATCCTTGAGGGGTATGCTCTTAATCAACAACAGGAAAGAAACTAGGCTACCGGGAACATCCAACGGCTTCGAGCTTAAGGTACCCGCCAGACAGCGAACAAGTTTCAAAGATATCGTATGGGACCCACCCGATGTCGAGTTGAGATCTATCATTAGATGAGCTTAATGGATTCTAAGTTGAGTATTAATGATTAGACTCTCCAAATTCGTCCTAAGCATGGCGACTGGGTAGCAGTTGAGTAGACTTTCGGGACAGCCGAGACAAATTTCGGTTGATGGGCTCGTAGAAATTATTACCCGTGTCGTAATAAAATAGATAACATCAAACCAACTTCACATCATAGAACAAGGCGAATCCGAATAATCCGGTCCGAATATCTCCTTATTGCGTTCGCGCTCGTTGGATCGAATCTTTTCTTTGACCTCCTTCGGAAAGTACTCGCGAAGAAAGGCGGCACGTTCGCTATCAAAATGTTCCAGTCCAGCCCGCATGATCACGTCAGCTCGGCAAAGGGGGCAAAATCTCTCCCCTTTCCGTGACATTTTCACAAGACACCGACTGCAGAATATGTGCTGACAATCTAGCCGAACCGGCCAGTACGCAACGACAAAGCAGATAGGGCAGAGATAGTCATCGAGCTGCGGAACAACTGAAATCAAATCGTTAGACATTTGTGCACATATGTCTTTGGCCACATTCCCTGCTAGAAGCCTATTGGATTGCACAGTGACAGGGAATGCCCGCGAAACGCCCAGCGCAGTTCTTTTATCGAACTCTGTCCGAATGATTAGCGGAGAGCGGGGGGCACGGGGGCAAATACGATAGAAAAGGTAAAGGAAAAAAAAAAAAAAAAAAAAAAAAAAACTTACTCTTGAGTATCTTGGTCACTGCTAGACTGTTAATCTCTTGAAATTTAAGAATTTGCAAGAGCAGAGCGTTCATATTGAGAAACCTTGTATAAGCTTGGCGGCTGTTCTCAAGTTTGAGGCCATGAATTAACTTTCTCGACAGGACTTGATCCTGAAACCACCTGAGTTGCTCGACCGCCTGAGCGCTTGTTCTGGCGCCATGATCGTTCTCCCTAGTGGAAAAGAAGATCCGAGCGTCCAAGTAAAGCTCGAAGATATTGCGCCAGGTTTCCAAGTCTCCCCTAGCCCTCCGCCCTTTGGACGGTTTCGTGGCTGTGTTGATATCCTGACCTAGAAGAGTGATCTCTTTTCCTAATTTATCTTGTTCCTCTTGTTGCAACGCGTCTAAGTTCGAGACGTCGGTCTGTAGAATTTCAAAGAATTCGCCATCAAAGACTAAAGGCACTTCAATCTGTTGGACAGATAAATGGTCCTCTTTTGGCAATGACACGTGCTCGGCACTAGGAGGAGGATCCGTAGGCTTAATCGAAGCAACTGGGTGTACATTGCTAACATCGCACACCGGTAAGTCCGATGATTCTCCTGTCTTAGATACTACTTTCTTCAAGAAGTCTCTTGTGGTCGGCGTTAATTTTGCATCTACGGCCACGCCATCTTGGAGGTGGATGAAAAATGTAAGCCTCGGACGAAAATGATCAGAAGCGGTGAGCTTTCCATCAAGGTGATAATGAAAGGCTACCGCGGATGGATCGTTCTGGCTGGCGGCTAGCTGAGCCAAAGTATCCTTGTCTAGTCCGAGCTCCTTGAGCTCATTGGTAACCTTCTTGAGACATTTTTTCAGCTGGCCGTAAGGGACGGCAGAGTTGACCCATTTCTCAGGAAAGCCTAATTAATTTATTCTTTAGCAATGAAGTATGTGAGGAGACTAAAGCTGGTAGCTTACCTTCTCTTTGCAAAGCTTTCCTGAATTCCTGAGCGAACTTCATGAGAACAGATGGATGCAATCTATGTAGGTTAGGTATGTAAGTATATAAGAAGACGGTTTACTCAGGGACCGGCCATGTAAACTTGGTGCAAATTCATAAACAGAGTTGGCAAATTGGAGAGGTCGAATAAATTAACCTAGGAGGTTGTGACAGCTGGGTATCTGGTGGATATGGAACGCAGGAAACGGTGAATGGAATGCTGCTAGGACAAGTGTATGGTAAAGCTACGATTGGGTATGAAACAAATATGGTTTGAGGAATATATAATTATATATAAACTATTGGGTATGGAAGTATATACGTTTAGGGATATTAGATATAAGGGCGTGCATGGCATAATAGGTAGGTATGTATATATATATATATATATATATATACCTTATATATATGTATATATATATGGAGAGAAGAGGATGAAGAAGTAAGAGGTAGGTAGTGTTTCGTTTAACTAGTGCAAAGAAACGGGGCGAATATACCCAGTTGCTTGTACCTAACTGGGGGTTGCATTGTATTGTACTTAAATGTTGTGGTCAGGCAAGTAGGTACATACCTAAGGTATACCCAAAGAACATTCAAAGTTTTACCACTAGCTCCGTCTTGGGTAGCTGGCTGGGTACTACATACATAGGTATGTAGGATAATGCATGCGCCTACCTAGGTACCTACTGTACCTAAGGTAACTTATGTAACTCTACAATCATACATGTACTTGACTGTTGCATAACGGTATTTCTCGTGGTGCCTTGTAGTGCACAGGTACGCATCTCAAAGCCATCTTAGAGCCTGCAGGCGACGAGTCTAAGGTAGGATATTAAGGTTGGCTGGGTTGCGTGATTCGTTCTCGGATTTAATGTCCCTGTAAAATGTATGCAGCCTTAGCAGGTCCGAAGCAGTTTGCCCCTGCGTGGCCACGCGATCAATTGCCTCTTGAGCTTTTTTCGAGTCTGGCCTATCTAGATGAATTTGCAACTCCTGCGCGGTGAGGGGATTCAGACTTTGATGCATAATAGTAGTTACTAGTGTATACGGAAAGATAAGAAAAGAAAAGAAAAGGGGGGCGTTCCGTATTTGTCCCGAGCAAATGGATAGGTACCTTAGGTACCTAGGTAATTTCCACCCCAGAGCAATTTTACTTGAGATGTATCCAATCGTAATAGATTTACTTGGCCTACTTACATTGATTGCGCAATAGACTATGCACTAAGTACAATACAATATCATCGTGCACTAGGTAGTTGCCTACCTAAGGTCTACATCGGGATATGTGAAATAACTAATGAAGTGAATGCCCAGGTGGGAGGTGGGGGGTAAAAGTGCGCGGGGCAGGTCGGGATTAGGTCGGGATACGCCCCACCATATTTAGGTACAGGTACATAATGTACCTAGTCTGGTATTGTACAATACAATACCTACAGTACCTTACTTCGGTAAGACGGCGGGTGTTACAACGAAATTTAATAATCAGGTTCTTCTTCCATACAGGTGATACAACTTTCCTGCTACTTTAATACTACCTACTAATTACTTTTCCTACTACTTCGGTTCAAGTAAATAGTCTAATATATCACCCGCGATACTAGCTCTAAACGTATATTTATCTTTATAACCCTAAAGCAACACGAATTACCGTAGGCATAGGCATACAAACTTGCTCAGACTTATCATCTTCTCGCCATGGGCGCACAGCAGTCGTCCCATAGAGACCCCGCGGGAAGCGATACCGTTCCTAAGAAGACGGACTACTATGAACTATTAGAAACCCACCACCAAGCTAGCGACGACGAGTAAGTAAATACCATATAATAAATGTACATGTAAATTGCTAAATTCATAATTGCCTGTTAGCATCAAGAAAGCATACAGGAAAAAGGCTCTAGAGCTACATCCTGACAGGAATTACGGCGACGTCGAGAACGCTACGCAAAAGTTCGCCGAGGTTCAAGCCGCGTACGAAGTTCTATCTGATCCCCAAGAGCGCGCCTGGTACGACTCTCATCGCGATGCTATACTCCGCGGGGATGATCCGGCCGAGACTGGAGCCGCTCCCGAGTACCACGACGTTCGCATAATCACCGCCGACGAGATTTACACATTGATTGGGCGTTTCAACAAGAACGTCCCCCTCGACGACTCGCCAAACAGTTTCTTCACTGTCTTGCGGGAGACGTTCGACAGGATAGCCGAGGGAGAAGATGCTGCTGCGGACTGGGACGGGCTATCTCCGGTCGAGTACCCTTCCTTCGGCGAATCCAAAGACGACGATAGCATAGCCAAGGCATTCTATAGCAGATGGTCCAACTTTTCTACCAAGCTGAGCTTTTCCTGGAAGGATAAATGGCGACTCTCCGATGCTCCGGACCGGAGAGTTCGCCGTCTCATGGAAAAGGAGAATAAAAAATTCCGAGAGGACGCTGCACGCGATTTCAACGATGCAGTGCGGTCTCTAGTTGCTTTTGTCCGCAAGCGTGATCCCCGTTATGTAGCTAACACACAATCTGAGGCTGAGAGGCAAAAGATTTTACGGGATTCGGCTGCGGCGCAAGCCGCGAGGTCGAGAGCTGCGAATCAACAAAAGATGAATGATCAGTTCGCTGTTCCTGAGTGGGCACAATCTCGAGACGATGGGTTGCATGAGGGAAGCTTCTCCGAAAGCGACGAGGAATCCGAAGTCGAACATATAGAATGCGTCGTGTGTAGCAAGACGTTCAAGAGCGAGAAACAGTATGAAGCGCACGAGAAGAGTAAGAAACACGTGAAGGCTGTCCACCAATTACAAAGGCAGATGAAGAAGGAGAACGCAAATCTCGATCTGAATCTTGATACCCCCAGCTCGATACCGATAATAGATGACGGCCGTGTAGACGGAGACGTAGATGCCGCCGAAAACAACGAATCAGATATCCTTCATTTAGAAGACGGATCCAACCAGGCAGAAACACCATCCAAAACCAACACCGAGCCTGAGAGCTCAAAAGTCACGACGGCCGACTTGGAAGACGATAGCGAAGATGACGAGTATGCGTCAAGAGATGCAGTGGAGGCACGCCTTGTACCAGGGAACTCGGTAGATCCGAACCCCTTACAAAGCGAAGGAGGAGATCCCGTTGATGATATCACGAAGAATGCAGAGGATATATCGCTCCGGAGCAGCGAGCCCACCAAGAAGGTGGGCAAAGCAAAAGCCAAGCGAGAAAAGAAGGCTGCTCGCCAAGCTGCTTCGGGGCAACAGGACGAGGCCGTAAGTTTGCTACTGCACCGTCAAGCCTGTTAGTTGCTAACCTCCACGAACAGACATGCGCTGCTTGTCAGAGCCAATTCGATTCCAGAACCAAGCTCTTCAAGCACTTGAAGGAAACAGGTCACGCGGCGCCAAAGGCGGTCCCATCCAAGCCCAGCAAAAAGCGACGGTAGATGTTTGCTACAAAGGCGTCCTGGAAGGTCGTGGCAATCAACTAGACCACCCGTAAATATAGTACCGCAACCGAGCATTTCCCCTCCCACCCAAACCCAAATTATTCTACTATCCCACGGCCTTAGAATACGGGAGGCGTTACCAAAATAATACCTATGCCCTTCCCCAGCCGCTCAGTAAAAAGATCACTGCTTGCCAAATCACTGCGGTAGGTGCTCAGATATTTGCACCATAAATAATTATCCCATAGTCCTCCATGTCCCATACCTTAACGCCTGATAATTACCTAGTGGTATTCTCCCAACCGATCCGATAGCATATTGCGCCTGATGTTCGTTTATTACTCCTCAAGAGCCGTGTCGTCATCATCTTCATCACTCAGAGTTGTAACGTCATCTATAGCTCCTCCGGCTTCCTCCATCTGTGCGATTGGGTCGTGGTCTGACACGTGAATGATGGCTTTACCCTGGACATGCTTCACACTTCTCCGCCAGTCCTTCCAGTCTTCCTCGTCGCGGATTAGGAATCCTATGAGCATGCTGGGATCCATCTCCTTGACATGTAGCCGCCGTAATTTTCTTGTGTGGCAGGTATCGACTTCTTCCTGGGTATAGTCGTTAGGGTCTTCGTGATAGGGTAAAGCCGGTCGTGTGAAATGAGGATCCAGGTAGAAGAAGTGGAGACCTTGGACGCCGATGAAATAATGCGACGATGACGGACGTCCGCTACCGCAAGTTAGAAATGGTCTTACTAGATAGAAAAACTTATGAGGTAAAATAAAACCTACCCAGCAATCCCAATCGACTGCGACATCTGCAAGGATGCTGTAAGAGCCTCCCAATAGACAGGCGTAATCTTGTCAATACCCAGACGCGTGCCAACTAATATCACTGTCGGGTGGAAAGTCGTCCCGTCAGGTTTGGCGATCTTCATGAATTTATCTTCGTAGACGTCTGGTCCATCTCCCGTTGAATAGACGCGTAAGGTCGGCTCGGTCGAATTCGTCAAAGCTCTGGATGCCTTTTAGCTATTATAATCCCAAAACCACTAGATCTTTGCAGAATACTGACTGGATACACCTCGCAGTTGCTGAAGGACCAAACCACTCCCCCGGGTATTTCCCACACGCAGAAGCGCCGTGGCGTACGAAATTATGTATCGAATATGGTGCCCGTGGGTCATCGGCAAACAAAGACAGAATCTTGTTCTCTTCCACATTCGGCGTATTCCTCCGCCATCCTAGACGTGACTTAGAAACAATGCGCCGAGGTTCAAAGGTATTATAATAATGGGTTGACCTACCTCGACCAAGACGGTGTACTAGCATGGCGTTGGCCAACAAACTCTGGCCGGACCTGATCATGCAACCCCATCCACTATCCGAGGCGAATCCATTCTGGTCGCTCAGCTGGCTCTTGAGGCGCATGGAGAAAGACAGGGCGGAGAAGGCCTTAGGGTCTTGCGACTTGGCTATGGGCTCAAACTCGGATCGGTAGGTCATCCATATCCTGGATTCGAAATCGTCAAGGAATGCGGGAGGCCAACCTCCATCTAGAGGTGCTTCGTCATAAGCGAGAGAAGAATCGAAACTGCTAGAGGTAGAGTCGGGAGGAGTCTCTGGGAGTCTAGAAGGAGCTTGTATGGCATCTTTAGCTGGTGATTCGGAAGTCGAAGGCGTGTCTTGCTTCGGGCTGGAGTGGTTGCTAGTGCTGTTATTATTACTGTTGTTAAGCTTGTAAGAGGACCCGAGACACCAGACCGGTTGGTCTCGGACAATATCATTAGTTGGTTCAGGATCCCAAAACAATTGCACGATGCGTCTGCCGATATCGACGGTTGATCCCATGTTGGAAGATATTGACGTTGTGGGTGACAGCTCGTTATGGTGGTTTCAATGACTCCAAAAATACGACCGAGGCGCTTCGACAAGGGTAGCCTTTATCCAGCTGTAGGAAAATATGGAGCGAGTCTAGCGCCACAATTGGACACAGAAGAAGATAATTTAAGACAAATATAATTCTACGTTAGAGCTGTTGGGATATTGGCTGGAAAGCGGTGCCGTCAAAACAAAAGTTGGCTCGAATGGGCGAGGAGAGCAGAGGTTAGGAACGAGAGGTAAAATGAGTATGCTGATGGAATGGGGGGGGTCGGGGGGGATGAAGGCTGGGATGGATCATGGATTAGGCCAGTATAGCGCTTCGGGATGTTAGAAGCGCCACCATGCACATAGGAAACAAAAGGCTAGAGACGCGATGTTATTTTATTCGGATAGAAAAACCATAAGAAAAGAAGTATAATAATTGTTGCAGCTTCAGAATGATGAAGTGGAAACTGGTATCTTTTGGAGACTGGGAGTCCAGCCAAGTCATACGGTCAGACGGCAAGGCAGGCCCTGGTCAGTAAACCTTGTATCGCATTGTACAATACTGTATCTATTGTACTAGGTGGTATGTACTGCAACCAGTGCCGCTAGCTGTCTTTGCAGTTACCTATGGTTAAAGCCGATGGTTGGGGCCTACGAGACGGCTAAGCGGGGGCGAGGGGCTTAGGGGAATGAACCATGATTGCCTTGTGACAAGACCATGGGGCTGCTTATCGATAAACCTATCATATAGGGACGATGTACCAATTATACAGACAAGCGTATGTATTGTATTTGTTATACAGGTAGGTATGCATTACCTAATGTGACTTACGGGTTCGCAACTTACCTAATTTACGAGTATTACGCATTATTTATTACATGTAGGAAGTAAGTTAGCACTCGCCGTTCACCGTTCGTTTCTAATAAGGACTCTAAACTACCTTAACCTGGTTAGACCTACCTAAGAAACGTCGAGCCCGTCGAGCCCGTCGAATTGAGAGGTTCAGCACTTCCAACCTCTTCCTGTAATAAATCTGCTTCTTACACTAACTACCGCCTTTTTTCGAGCTATAAGGAGATCCTCAATTTCGTGTTGAGTACTTAAAAATCACCTATTGGTTTCAGACATGCTCTGGTCCACATTATCGTCATCAGAGAGTTGCCCGTTCTCTTTCATCCTAACTTAACTAACTCCTAACTTAACTTCTGCCCTTTCAGTCTCCTTCTCCCTCTCTTTTTGATCTCGCCCGATTTTTCAGCTTTCTTATTACATCCCATATCAAGGTAATCATCTATCAACCCTTACTATGGCGAAACACAAAAGGGGCGGTGCCGGCCCTAAGTTTAAGGGTCAGCGGTTCCTTCATCGCAAAAACCCTTTACTCGCGAACCGCTTAGGAGAGTATGGTGGCAACAGTCCATCACCAGGCTTCCAGAGCTTCGCGCGACCCCACGGTACCTATCCTGCCCCCGATGTCTTTCAAACTTGAATTTTATGTCTAATACTACTATTTCAGGCTATACACTTGCCGACGAGGCTAGGAACACGGCAAACAATCGCCGTGGCGCTCGTGGCAATGACGCAAAACTAAGATATAAGCCTGTTACGTTTATTAGTGCTGGTTTCATGGATCCGCTGGAGGATCTCAATGTACAACTTACAACTTCGAATAAACCGCAAGAAAGCACAGGTCTTGCAGAACAGATCCCTGCCGCTGCATCTCCTGTCGTAGACATTGGTCTATCTGACGACTACATTTCGCCTTCTCCTGATGAAGTGCCATCCCGTGTCGCACAACTGCCTTCCACGTCACATTCGCATATTGATCCGAACAAGACTTCGACGAAGGACCATAGGCGCCCCGCAGATCCTGAATCCGATCATGGTGGAGAATCTAGCGAAGAAGTTATATTGTTTAAAGGAAGAGATCGTGCTCGCAAAGAGCCAGTCTCTCCAGAAGTCAAAAATGAAACCGACGTTGACTCTTTGAAACTCCACGAATTAGGCATAGAGCTAGAACATGTCATCGAGACCATTCACCCAGAACCAGCGAAAACAAGTCATGTAGTGAACGATGACTACATACCTCTGAACAGTAAGCCGAAGACCCGTAGCCGACGGCGTAAAGCAAATCAAAGCGCTACATCGGATGACGAAGCCGCTATCATTGCGGATTACATGGCTAATATCAAGGACTGGGGAGAGGGAGAAGATGATGATCATGAAGACCAAGATCTAGGAATCGGGTCTTATGGCTTTAGCATACTGAGAGACCTTGGTGGCACTGATAGCGACGCTGTTCCCGACGAAATCTCGAGTGAAGACGATACGGATGGCGTCTCAGAAGACGTAGAAGGTGAAACTAACGAAGAAAACCGTCGACGTTGCCTTGAGGCAGAGGACGAACGCATAGCACGTATGCTCGCTAAACAAGAAGAGCTAGGTATTGGCGGTGATGATGTATTACTTTTCGACGGCGAAGCTTCAGATGAATGGGTGGCATCTCATCCCGCCCCACGTCGTAAGAGGAAGGGCGATGCAAAGAAGGCCAAAATTATCCAAAAGAAAGGCCAATATCCAAGCGCAGCACAAATGGCGGATGCATTTGATGAGTTGGATCTTATGGATTGGCATCGACCCAGTCTTAATAACTTTAAGAAGGGGTTACCGGCATTCGACATATCAGACTCCGAGTTGGAAGAGGCTATGAGATTAACCCACCAGCGAGACCGCCTTAAGAAGGCAGAGAAGAAGAGAGCACGTGAAGAACTACGATCGCAAGGCCTACTTGGGAAGAATGCCAATCCCAATGACCTTCGAATTAAGTACCTTGGGGGTATGTCGCTAGATGATCTTGCTAACGAACTTGAGGTATTTCTCCTTAGTTCTAAAGAGCAGTAAGTCGCGATAGCACCGTCGATCATTCAAAGCATGAAGCTATGCTAATTTTATCCAGACTTATCCTACCGCCATTCGACAAGGATACCCGTAAAACAGTCCACGCCTTAGCCAACAAGTTCAAAATCAAATCGCAGTCCGCAGGTAAAGGCAAGGATAGATACCCAGTCCTTTATCGCTGCAAGGCCACGCTCCCGTTTGACCGAGTCACATTCGACAGGACATTCGGTCGTGTTAGGCAAACCTGGTTCCCTCGCGTCGACGCCAACCCCAAGTTGGTGGACGAAACTAGAATTCTTAAGCGAGCCGAAGCTCGAAGCGGTAAGTCGCGCTTCAAGAGCTCCCTAACTTATCGCGAAGGAGATGTTGTCGGACAAAATGCTGTTGAATTAGGCTCAGAAAATAAGGGTAGGACGATGTTGGAGAAAATGGGTTGGTCCAAGGGCATGGCCCTTGGAAGTGAAGAGAATAAGGGTATTATGGTGCCTATTACGCATGTGGTCAAGAAATCCAAAGCCGGACTTGGAGATGCCTAAAAAGGATTGTATTCACTGGTATTTGGCCGATTGTAGATTTACGGACAGAACATTACATTACATTACATTACCGGGCTAGGGCAGTGATGACGCATACTGTTCTTACGGATATTGGGATGTTCGACATGCGTAGCTATCCAAGCGACAGAGCTGAGAATTCAATTCTTATCCTTTCCACCCGAAACTAAGAACTGAGATCTTCGAAGCTATACCTATGATGTAGGTTACTTATAAGCGCAAACAAGACAAACAGTTAAACACCACGAAAGCCTAATAGGTCTAAACGAAACCCTATCCTAACTGCCTGATAAAGCAGTCTTGCCTTTTCAATTTTTATTTTTTTAAACCCCCCTCCTCATTCGATACCATCCGCAGTATATTGTGGCGGGGCCAAATATGTGTCTAACCTGTACCGTATGGAATATATACGGGGCTGGCAGAGGTCACAAGATGAACCCAATTAAATCTGATCAAACGCAGTCAGTTAAAACCAGCGACATACGTGTTCTAACGCAGACCAGATCCCTAATAAACTGCCCCGCATATTACCCAGCCAGGTACGGGATGCGCCGACAGATTATTTTATGAAACAACAAAATCAATCAGGTTATAATATGAGATGGGGAAACCCTTTAGTATTAGCATTATTCACAATGTTTAAAGACGAGACTCAGGATGTTTGTTCATATGCAGATTCATTCCGAAACCCTATCGGGAAAGAGTATTGTACAACCGCAAACCCCAGACCGTGTTGTGCGAAGACATTGCCCCCTTAGTAAAAAAGCAAACCATCCGTAACGCATTATTGAGACTCCCGTATGTGGGGACATGATGAAAAACCAAGCTTTGGCTGAGTGAGTCTCGTTCATGATGCCAAAGCAGAAAAAAGTCCCATGCCCAAAAGAGAAACCAGACGCAGAAAATCAAGCACTTATTTCGTGGATGACGAGTACTTGGTAACCGCCTTGGTTCCTTCAGAGACGGCGTGCTTCGCAAGCTCACCAGGGAGGATCAGGCGGACCGAGGTCTGGATTTCTCGGGAGGAGATGGTGGACTTCTTGTTATAGGCGGCAAGCTTGGAGGCTTCGGTTGCAACTCGCTCGAAAATATCTGAAGTACCGTGTTAATATAATTCTTAAATATTCACGCGTCAAAAAAGCGCGTAGCCTATGTAACATACCATTGACGAACGAGTTCAGGATAGACATGGCACGGTTGGAGATACCAGTGTCGGGGTGGACCTGCTTGAGGACTGGGTTTCAAGTTAGCAATTGACGTGATTGAAAAATAGGGACTATGACGCGTCGGAATATGCCAAGTCGCGTCTAAATCCAAAGTGAGGATACAACTTACCCTTGTAGATGTAGGACGAGTATGTCTCCTTACGGGCCTTGGTGCGCTTCTTCTTGTCACCAGTAGCAGCTGTCTTCTTGCCGGCATCCTTCTTCTCGGGAGCCTTCTGAGCAGTAGCCGGAGCCTTGGAGGCGGGCTTCTTGTCAGCAGCTTTAGGAGGCATGTTGGATTAGAGAATAAAAATCGAAGAGGGGGTATAAGTTGGTATGTTGAGTGAAATGCAGAGATCGGAATGAATCCAAATGTTTGTTGTGCTGGCAGAAGTTAGAGATGGAAGATGGAGAAGAAGTCAAAAGATGTTCGACGGAGAAAAGGTGGTGGGTGGGAGGTCCTTTTGTATTGGCCCCGGGCGCTAGCGTGATTACTGATTTGATCCTCGTTAGGTTGGACTGATTGATCTTGCCTTGTACTACGCGGTCGCACGTAAAAAAAAGAGGTACGCTCCAGAAAGTACATCCCTGGGGAGCGGTGTCTAGGTACATTAGTGGTATCTGTCCCACTTTTTTACAAGGTAACGCCAGTAAACGCGATGGAAGCCGTTACGCGTTTTCTATGCATAGGCCATAATAGTAAAAGTATTCAGTGAGAAAAAAAATTAAAATAAAAATAAAAAACGAAAAGGCCCGGCCCAGCCCAGCGATTTTGGCAGTTTGTACTTTGAATCATCAGACATGGATAAGCCCATTCCCCAAAACAAATGACGAAAGAGGAAATGGTTTAAATGATTGATATGAGCCCTAACCAATCAGATAATTTAGATACCTTCGAATTTTGGATTTTATCTACCTCTCATAGCTACGCAACACAAGTATCTTTTCTCAATTATCACCCATTTTGCCGCAGCTCGTTCCCCCCCCCCCCCCCCCCCCCACAACTCCGTACCGGCTGCTGGTTGTCCGCATAGCCCGCATAGCGCCATGTAGGGACTACATCCTATCAGATCGGTAGAGATTCACGGAGCTCGACGCCTTCAGATCGGTCACATGCACAGTATTCGGCAATGTCAAACAGTCCACATAAATCCGTAGCTCCCGACTAAAAACTGAATCCGGATCGTGATCACGATACTCCGAACTCAGCTAATTCAAAGCCCGAGCCCCGTTATATCTCGGCCAAATTAGACCTTTAGAGGCTATTCGGGCCTCCGTAGATACGGTACGCATCGGGTCCGATTCTGCTATGTCTACGGGGCCTCATTTCACTACAATTTTTGAAGCTACAATGGAAAATTGCATATATCAAACCCATGTGCATGTATACGTAAATATAAGATAAGACTTACATAGGCCAGGTACGAGTACCGTGTTACTTTCAATTGGTACTGAAAAGTCAAACATGGGCTTGGAATAGCTATATATATATATATATATAAATATATATAATAAAAGGGTGAAATTTGCGTTACTCCATATAGACTTACCAAATTTCATAGGGGTGAAGACTCCCAGGATGGAAACAGCTAGAGTTCAAAATATAAAATGTTAAGATTGGGAAAGGGAAAATACCAAGTGATGTGTTGGATTAAAAACATAAGATCAAAAAGGGGTAGGAAGAGCCAAAGGGATTATAGCTAGATGGCAGTTGCGCTGCAATGCAAAGGCGATGATAATAATGCGGTTGGCTTGAGAGAAAAAGATGAGACGGATAAACCCAAGGGTTACCTAGGTAGACGAGACAGTAACTTTGTATCATGTCGTTTTCAGATTGTAATTTGATTTGCGAAGAGACAATAAAGTTCCGAAGGGGAAAAACAAAAAACGATAATCAGACGAAATTAATGGAGGGCATTCCAAGGGGTAAGGCGCGCATTTTACGTTTGGATATACCGGTCGAAAAGTTGCGAGATCTCATGTAGGTAACATCATTTGGTAGTGTGGATTATGATTGGGTCAATAGCAAAATAGTGATTTAATTCACACGATACATGGAAAAGGTACCCGCATATCTGCATAGTTACATGTAGATTTAATTGATTTATTATTCGACGGCCCTGAATGGGACTAGCGGAGCCCGTGCTTTTCCAATGTTCCTTCCTTGCATTATTTTTCTACCGAACCCGCAGCTCCCCCGAAATTCAGCCCAATTCGGACTAGGCGCACAATCCACTGTATTTTTTGGTGATCAGTGATTCTGATTTCCAGGACGCGACCAACAATACTTAAGCAGCTCTCCCCCCACCACCATTCAACTTCTTCCTCTCATTTTCCATCTTTTCGTATCAACTTCATCACCCACAACCAAAAAGCATTCGTCTTCGCCCTCGCACGCTTTTAGAAAGCATTAGTCCATCGCGGCCTATATTTACCAACTTATTCCCAAACTTTTCAAATCCACACCCTCAATCAAAATGACTGGAGGCGGCAAGTCCGGCGGCAAGGCCAGCGGTTCCAAGAACGCGCAATCGTGAGTTTTTTCCCGCCACTTTCCCAGTTACAACGCGTCTAAGTTGGGTTTTCGATCCAAAATAGACGCGTCAATTGCCAATATATACCGAGATAACATTTTATCTAACATGTTTTATCTAGACGATCTTCTAAGGCCGGTTTGGCTTTCCCCGTCGGTCGTGTCCACCGTCTCCTCCGCAAGGGCAACTACGCCCAGCGTGTTGGTGCTGGTGCTCCCGTCTACCTAGCTGCTGTTCTTGAGTACCTCGCTGCCGAGATTCTCGAGTTGGCTGGCAACGCCGCCCGTGACAACAAGAAGACCCGTATCATTCCCCGACATCTGCAACTCGCCATCCGAAACGATGAGGAGTTGAACAAGCTCCTTGGTCACGTCACCATCGCCCAGGGTGGTGTTCTACCCAACATCCACCAGAGTATGTTCTATCCCCCTGCTGGTTTACTGGGCATTTTTATATCTAACCTCGTACTTTTAGACCTGCTCCCCAAGAAGACGGGCAAGCCTGGCAAGAACGCCAGCCAAAGCCAAGAATTGTAATTTGGCATCGTTTTCTGTTTTCTGATTGGTCGTTTGGGACGTTTCATGAACCACGGGGTCACGGCAGGGCACGGTTTTGCTTTTATGCGTTAAGGGACTGTACATTACAGGCATAATCCATCGAGTAATGGACATGAATGAGAATATTTTCTGAACAATAATAACCCAAGTCTTTTTTAATGCTTCGTAATGCATCGCTCTAATTTGATTTTTTTAATCGTTCCGTGATGTGGTATTCCGAACTAAATCTGCTATTACACGTACTTATGGTATCCAGCTTCGGCATTCCATTTATAAGTTTTGCCTTCTAGCAACAATTCCCAGCTTCAATATTTCAAATGTTAGGAGTAATTCCATGTGCTTTGAATTTATATAAGTCTTTCGTTTTTTAGTGTTGTCTAAAACTCCCGTATATTACAGGTTCTATGTACAGATCGGCATGATCCATTCCCTTCCCAGTTCTGTTGCCATTAAAATCTCAGCGGCGGCGGAGCTGTTAGGCATGTTAGCTTAATTTAAATGATATCCAAGCGAAATACGGATAAACTTACGGTCAGTGTTATGTACTGGCAAGTTTCTCTCATATTTGGATCCTGGGTAAATTATTAGCATTCCAAATTCCATGTTGCGGGCCATCCTTCAATTTGCAGCCTACCTCCTGGTGCTGTAGGTGGGCAATACGGATCGGGGTGCTTCCACGTCTCCAGCAGCTTCTCTGTTTCGCTGAGCAATGCCTGTAATATCGAGCGGTCAATTAGTATGTCCTTCTCCCGTCGTGACTGCGAGAGACACCCATACCCTTTGTTTCCTAACGTCCGTGACATTTCGGTTCGCTTCGAAGAGGGATCGGATATAAAGAGCTTGGCCGCGCCATAAGCTTCGATGCACAGCCCAGTCAAGAGCCAGCTTTAACGAGCGGCGGTAAAGCGACCTTCGGCATGATTTTATTAGCGCGTGGACAATCTCGACGGTACTCAATTGGCCTTACAGCGCAGCTTGTCGGTTCGACATAGTGAGGTCTTTTACTCGTCGTTGTGATAGGTGCGATGTGCGCGGCCCGGTTCATCCGCAAGCTGCTGCGGCCAGGAGTTCCAGCTGCACCAAAGCTTGCTTCTGCGATATATTCTCCAGGGGGGCGAGGGAGTGGGAAGCTTCGACGGCGCAGTCGGCGGGATGGTATGGTGCCCGTGTTTAAACCTGAAGTTGTTGGAAATCCCACGCAGTTAATTGGAACTTCCCAATCTCCCCCAAAGGTAGCCAAGGTCTCCACACCTATTATCGGAACCGGGATGATGTTTATCCTCTCATTATGCTAGGGCGGGTGCGCCTTATGGGACCTCAGTGATTACGTAGTACATCTAGATCCACTTCCAATAGGTACAGATGTGCCTAGTGGTTTTTTTTTTACATGTGCGAACTATGAGGTAAGTACCTCAATTACGCCACAGTAACATACATGTACCTTTCTACTTTGTTTTTTTTTCCCTTCCGGTAAGGGGGAGGGCATTGGAAAGAAACGGGTACATAACCTCGGCATAGGTTTATATGACGGGACAAGTACCGGTCTAAACCTAGCAGCTTAGGCAGGTACATACATAGGTGGTTGTTTTTGGTAGGTACCTACGTAGCCAAGTAAACAGTTAAGATGTCCACAGAAATACCTACATGTTAGCTGTGTAATCGGTGAGTACCTAACATTTCCGATGCGCAAAATAGGTGGACAAGTCTGGCAAGTGCTCCGTACAATTCCATGATTTGAGGGAGCCGCGACGGAAAAAAAGGACCACAGCTCTGCCGGAAACATGGGAGCAGCGGATCGTATCTGAAATTTTTTGGGACCTTCTCCTAAATTCAAAACCGAGATAGCGATTAATTAACACCTCACTGAATTCTTGCCATTGCAGGCTTTGGCAGCCGTAACCCGCCTTTTTTTTAACTTAGCTATTTCTACTTCCCACTGGGTGTCCTAGTCCTTACTTTCTAATTTTCCTCTTCCTTGTCGCCTCCGTTTGTACCAAACATCTCCCGGATACACCCGTCTTCCTCCCGCTCGAGCTCTAACCACCGTTCAAGATGATGTCGAGACGGCTTCAAACCGCCGCGCGTGTCCTGCGCCGGCCAATGCAGCAGCAACCTTTACGAGGAACTATTCCTTTGCCGCTGCTTATGACACAAGTTCGCACCTACGCCCAAACCATTGTTAAAGTCCCGCAGATGGCAGAATCAATTACCGAGGGCACATTAAAACAATGGAACAAGAAAGTCGGCGATTACGTCGAGCAGGACGAAGAAATTGCTACCATTGAAACCGACAAGGTAATCGGAAATACTGTGCTCATCGTATATCTGCTGTATTGCGGACATTCTAATATATGCTTCCGTAGATTGACGTCGCCGTCAACGCCCCCGAATCTGGAGTCTTAAAAGAACTACTCGCCAATGAAGAAGATACTGTAACCGTTGACCAGGAGATCGCAAAGATCGAGGCCGGCGCAGCGCCCGAGGGTGGTGCAAAGTCTGAGGAGCCGCCAAAGAAGGAGGCGGCCACAACTGAGTCACGCCCGGCGCCTTCGGAGGGAGAGAACAAGCCTGAGCCAAAGTCTGAGTCGAAACCTGAGCCAAAGCCGGAACAATCTAAGCCACAGCCGCCCGCGGCAACGCCTAAGGAGCCTGCACCGAAACAGTCTCAGCCAGCAAAGGACACTTCGGCCACCACTGGACCCGTCCTAGGAAGCCGGGAGGAACGCCGTGTCAAGATGAACCGCATGCGTCTTCGTATTGCTGAGCGCCTAAAGCAATCACAAAACACTGCTGCGTCCCTGACGACTTTCAACGAGGTCGACATGTCGTCATTGATGGAGTTCCGCAAGCTCTACAAGGAAGAGGTACTCAAGAAGACTGGTGTTAAACTTGGTTTCATGAGCGCATTCTCTCGTGCGAGTGTTCTGGCGATGCGGGATATCCCTGCTGTCAACGCCTCTATCGAAGGAGAGAATGGCGGCGACACTATTGTATACCGCGATTACGTCGACATCAGCGTGGCTGTTGCCACTGAAAAGGGCCTGGTCACCCCCGTTGTCCGTAACGCCGAGTCTATGGATATGATTGGTATCGAGAAAGCTATCGCGGATATGGGTAGAAAGGCGCGGGATGGTAAGCTTACGATTGAGGACATGGCTGGCGGTACATTCACCATCAGCAACGGAGGTGTGTTTGGCTCTCTAATGGGTACCCCTATTATCAACCTGCCACAGAGTGCTGTGCTGGGCCTTCACGCCATCAAGGACAGGGCTGTTGCAGTAAATGGGAAGGTTGAGGTTCGGCCCATGATGTACCTCGCCCTGACTTACGACCACCGTTTGCTAGACGGCAGGGAAGCTGTCCAGTTCTTGGTTAAGGTCAAGGAATATATCGAGGATCCCCGCAAGATGCTCTTGGGCTAATTTCAATGGATTCGTGGAGAGGTTCATCAATTTATTACTGTAAATGGGTTACATCATCGGTAGAGTGTACAGTATAGCGATCATCCTGTCGGCATGCTCGTGGAGGTGTCTTCGAATAAATATCTTTGAATAGGCAACATTGTAATTTCCACACACTTGCTCTGTTATTGATGTTGAATGTGGATTTCCTGCTGGTCACTCAGCTTCTCTTTGTCTATGAATAGATGGATGGATAAGCTACGTAACTTAATAATATAAATAGGTAGTGGAAAGGTTAATAAGTCTCGCAATTTTAAATTTGTCTTTCAAAGGGGATATCATTTTTTGTGCTTTTCAACTTGACTTTTATATGTAATAGTAACTAGAAGGAATTTAACGGTGCTGGAAGTAGATATGTTATTGTAGTTGGCCATAGGTAATACGATCAGCATAGTCATTGGACAGATGTGGAACCTACTATTCAGTAAGTTCTTCAAGGGAATGTAATGATAGATATGTGAACCGCACGTAAATAGGTTAAAAATATGCGCACGCAGGATGATCTGAAAGTAGCTGTTACCGAGAAAAAGAAATAGGTATTAACTTTTAAATTAGTTATTTTAAATATTTCACTTAACTTTTAAGTAATATTTGTTTAATTTATTTAAATTATTATATATTTGTTTTTTATATAAAAATAAATAAATTAAATAATATTTTTTTAAATTAAATAAATATAATATAAAAATATATATTAAAAATTTTAAATATATTTAATAAAAATTAAAATTATTTTAATATATAATATTAAATATTTAATTTAAATATAATTTTTATTTTTTAATTTTTTTTAAAAAAAATATTTATTTATAATTTTATAAAATTTATATATTATTATTTTATTAATTAATTAAATATAATTTATAAAATAATTAATTATTTTAAAAATAATAATAATAATATATATAAATAAATATAAAAATTTAATAAATAATTAATTATTTATAATATATTAAAAATATTAAAAATAATATAATTAATATATATTTAAAATTATTAATAAAATGAAAAATTTAAATATAAAAATTTTTATTAATTATAATAAAAATTTATTATAAAATAAATTAAAAAATATATAAATAATTTTATTATTTCGTAAAAAACTTTAATTAAAATAACTTTAAAAATTAAAGTTATACATATAATTAAATTTTTTATACTTTTTACATAAAAATATTCATTTTCTTATATTTAAAAAAACTTTATAAACTAGAAAACATGACATAAGTATGTCGTACATTCAGTAACGATCCTAACAAAGCGACCATGAGATAAACGAAAAATTGCATTTACAGAAAGTATTCCTTAACTAGATATCAGGTATTTACCGTAAGTAGTCGACAGGGAATCAACTCGTGTGAATATACCTATATATTCCCACAGACGACATTAAAATGTCATAGGCGGCGTGCTTAAGATATTAGCAACTTAATGGAGCCAAGTACTGGCGTGATATAATATGATAAAGTTCAATATTGGTATATTATTCTACTTGTTTCGTTTGACTCCAACCCATTCCACACATGGTATAAGAGATCCATTTATAGACTAAAAGCCCGACAGAAAATCGCCGAGGCAATGTACGACCATGACAGAATTAGACTTTTAACTTACTCCAGTAATTTAAGGACGATAGATCATATCCTCGCGATCAGGACCAGTACCGATCCATTTAATCTATTATTCTGTCAGCATTCATTCTTCCAATCCAGCAGGACATAGATGGTGCTAACCTTGGTTTGGAGGAAGTTCTCGATATACTCGATGTAATCACGTGCCTCCTTAGGAAGCTCTGACCATTCACGTATCTTCGCGATGCTAGTGTTCCAACCCGGAAGTTCGTGATATACAACTTCGATATCATCAAGGGCTGACAGGTCAGCGGGGAATGAAGGCAATTCTTCCCCAGTCTTCTTGTTTTTGTAGGCGATGGCCACCTTGATCTTATCGAACGTGTCTAGAACATCAAGTTTACTCAATTGTAGCGAGTCATAGTCATTGACTGCACAAGAGTATTTCAAGACAACGAGATCCAGCCAGCCGCACTGATAACCACGTTAGCCATCGCGAACACGCCCAAGAACACAGGTAATAGGACATCAGCCACACGGAATGCGCCTGTTCTAAAACAAGTACATGAATTGCTTACTCTTCGCTTCCGGCCCGTGGAGACGCCAATTTCACCACCCAATTGCTGAAGTTTTGAACCAACTTCGCCGGTATCTTCGGTTGGGAAATGACCGGAACCAACCCGGGTGGTGTAACTATTGCCAATTAGTTGTAACATTCCCCGAATCCTTAAATAGCAATGGGCAGGTTGGGGTTGGGGTTGGGGTTTTGTCTTTACTCACGCCTTGACGACACCAATGACTTCCTTGATATTTCTTCGCTTAAGCGCAAGACCTGATATAATACCACCTAGGCATGTGTTGGAGCTGGTGACATAAGGATAAGTACCGTAGTCTACATCTAGCATGAGGGCTTGGCTGCCCTCGACAAATATCTTGGCGCTCTTATCCTGAGCGTCCTTCATAAACGCAACAGCATCAATGACGTAGCTAGCCAGCTTGACGCGATACTCCTTAAAGCGTTCAATCTCCTCTTCCACGTCATATTTCAGAAGATCACCGTAACGCTTTTTGTATCCAGCAGCTAGTTGTCGCAGTTTGCGTTCAAAGAGCTCTACGTTGTACATCTCCGCAATACGTATACCGCTTCGTGCTGCCTTGGTGCTGTAACAGGGACCGATTCCTCTCTTCGTAGTACCGACCGCATTGGAGCCTAATTCGATTTCTTCAAGCCCATCAACGGCAGCATGCAGATCGAAATTGATGTGGCATCGGTCAGAGACAAAGAGGCGTTGACTGGCATCTTTGATACCTTTCGCCTCTATGTCGGCAAGTTCCTTGAAGAAAGAGGGAACGTGGAAGACGACAGCAGATCCGATCAGATTGATACATTTAGGCGAAACGAGACCAGACGGGAGTAGGTGAAAGTCATATGATATCCCGTTGGCCTTAATGGAGTGTCCTGCATTGTGACCGCCCTGGACATGGTAGGTACGTATTAGCGATGTAGGACTAAGGAGGGAGCAAGGTCGAGGACATAGCCGGCATAAGATGCTCCCTGCTTGTCACGCACTCTAAAGCGCTGAGACAGATGGACCAACTTACAGCGGCACGGGCACAGATTTGGGCCTCAGCGCAAAGAATATCCGTCAGCTTACCCTTGCCCTCGTCGCCCCATTGGCTTCCAAGGCATATTGTAACGGAGGAGGAAGACATGTTGACCAAGAGAGATAATTCGCGGAGAGAGAAAGAGTCGGAGAAGGACGTGCCGAAGTTCAATAACGCCGTAAGGAAGAGAGGTAAGACCGAGGTAGAGATCGGAGATGTCACCCGTGCACTATGTAATCAACTTGAATTCTAAACTTTGAAAATTAATTGGTGGCCTGAAAGGTCCGGCATCGGTAACGATGAAGAAGCGCGATTTACTACACATAGAGAATGTTGCCAGTAGAAAATATGTTTGTACATAGCTTATGGTAAAGCGTTAAATAGGTTACGGCCAGTGATGTAATGGCCCCATTAAAGGTAAAAAGTGACGTAAAGGTTAAAAATTAAAGGTTTTTTATTTATTAATTTCGAAAATTAAATAAGTAATTTTAATATTTTACGTGATTTAATTAATAATATTTTAAAAATTATTATTATTATTATTATTAAATAAATTTATAAATAAAATAAATATATATATATATATATATATATATAATTATTATATAAAATTATTTATTTTTTTAAATATTTATTTTTATTTATAATTTTTAAATTAATTAATAAATTATTTTAATAAATTAAAATAATAAAATTTAAATAAAATTTATAAATTTATATTTATTTAATTATTTATAATAATTTAAAAAATAATTTAAAAATAATTTAAAAAAATTTAATAATTTTATTAAATATTTATATAATATTTATTAATTATTTTATTAATTAATTATTTATTAATTTATTAATTTTTTATAATAAATTTTAAAAAATTTAATAGAAAATTTTTTTTTAAATTTTTAATTTTTAATATAAATTTATTAAAATTATTATATTTATTATTAAATTTTTTATAATAAAATTTAATATTTTTATAAAATTATTATTATTTTTTTTTAAAAAAAAAATATTATTAAATTTTTTAAATTTATTAAATATATAATAAAATAATTTATATATATATTTTTTAAATATATTTAAAATATTATTTTTAAATTTTA